>BMAV01017493.1:4244-14453 GCA_019973955.1 Trichonephila inaurata madagascariensis | reverse complement strand
TATTAAGAATTATTATGTCTCATCATTTTGATAATCCCACACCTCTAGCTTACGCGGAACCGGCACGACATGGTCATCACAGGATGGCTATGTCGCAAGTCTATTTATGCACCCCCAGGGAAAGGCATTTAAATTCAGTATTTTTTGAAAAAAATGCAGTTTTGATTTAAAAAAAGAAAAACTGGGAACTTTTACACTATACTGTCCTCCAATTTCGCCATATCAAATAACGTCCCCAAATATTGTTATTGTATACATTGGGGGTTTTCAACCCATGGCCCGAGGGCCATGAATGGCCCACTGAAAGCATTTTCGTGGCCCCTCATTTGAATTTAAGGCAACTTCAAAAAGTAATCGCTTTGTATTTTTATATTAAAAACATTTCATTGATGTGTTTCGTATCCATTTGAGGTAGAATTTTCTGAAAATAATGAATTTTTCAAAACTTTCACTCTATTTCAAATAATTTTAAATATAAAAAGTGTGTGTGCTTATGACCACACAATAGAAGTGATAACTTAAAATTTTGTAATATTATTTCGGGGATTAGGGTGGATA
Organism: Trichonephila inaurata madagascariensis; assembly: GCA_019973955.1. NCBI lineage: Eukaryota > Metazoa > Arthropoda > Arachnida > Araneae > Nephilidae > Trichonephila > Trichonephila inaurata. Next base: position 13,895 of record BMAV01017493.1, on the reverse strand, counting down.
AAAAACAAGGGGATATTAGTATTGTCCTATAAAATTATTTTTTCATATGTCTGTACTCATTAAGTAATATTTTTGTGCGAAATATACAATCATATTTGGGAATTAATTGTATTCTAAGAAGAAAACAATAGGTTTATGGTAGCTGAAATAGGTTACAAATACTTTAGATTCCAAATTTTATTCAAATATCTGTAAAAAAAAAAGCTCCGTCAAGCGTTGTTCCGTACTTCTTCGTGCTTAATTTGGATCATTTGACATAATTAAATTGAATTTCAATTTTAAAAAAATCAACTAAAGATTTTGGCTTGTCTTTTGAAAAATCTACTTTAAAGTTCCCTCTTAAAATCATAGGTAATTTGTTCAGAAGACCCGATCCAGCTTTGTGAATTTTGGTCGTAATTTAATAATATTCAATTTTATTCGTGAATTAATTTAAGCAAAGGGATAGTAAGACAGGTCGTTGATTGGGAAGAGAGGAATCTAGGTCAAAACGTTTAAAAAGGGATTTAATCAGAAGATTTATATCACATAATCTCTTGCTTATACTAGTTCTTTTGTCATTGTATGGCAGTTTTGTACAAATATATCCGGTGCTACTGCAAAGAAAGTCTTCTTAATTATATTTTGTTTTCTTGTATTTAAATTATTTAACGTAACTTTTTCTTAATATCTGTAAACTTAATTTTGTTTTTTAAAATTTTTAATTGTTTTAATTTTCTTCCTTTTTAGAATAAAAGTATATTTAAGTAATGTGATTAATAGAACTATTTGTTCATTGCTATTCCGATTCGCTTACAAAAATAGATTTTTATTCTTAAGATTACTGCGATATCACTAATGATAATTATACTGTATACTTAGTTCTATAAAAATTTGTCCTTTTTCAACATTTAGTGTAGGATTTCTCTTTCTCTTTAAGCCTATTTTTTAAAAATACTGAGTTACATTTTTATGCTTCAACTAGGATTAGAAAGAATCTCGCAGAAAGAGGTTGCGGGATGGGAGCCCCACTTAGATCCTTTACGGTGTATTGTTGGGGGACAAACTACCGCGTTTTAGAGTGGTGGAGCGAAACTTTCGTCCTTTTCTTTTTAGGTGTGTGTGTGTGTATGTTTGAATAAAGACGAAAAAAGCCGAATGAGCGTTACATACCCAAGCATGACATACATTCAAGTTCAACACACACACACACACACACACACACACACAGTCTAATTCTCTATAAACAAGACATAAACATCCATCAATCACATTCGAAAAACACATATATACTGTATAGACACAAATCTGTAAACACCATCTCCTCCTTTAGAATCATTTATAGTTATGTAAAGCAAACCTCCCTTTCTTTATATAAATTTCCTGACTACAAAATACTTTTTTGACAGTCGTCTAGCCCGCGGATCACTGTGAATTTGTTGATGTATCCCACAGATCATTGTAAATGTATTACTTTGGCCCTCGATCGTGAAAAGTTCAATACCCCAAGTATACCTTAACATGATGCTTGTGTATGTAAGAGTGGGAACAGTTTTCCATTTTGGTTACATATCGAGACATTTGGTGATGTATTTTTCATTCGATTGATTGGTCGATGGTATAATACGTAAGTACTCCAAAATTGTTTTGCCTTAGAACTTTAAACATATCGTCTTTTAATTATAAAGAATTTTTAATTGAAATTTATTCTTAACTGAACATATTTCTTGCCTAGCATAATTTTTACTCCTCTTTCTCTACTACCTTTCTTTTTCGCGTTCGACGTTCAATCATAAGCTAGAAGTCCAAAAGACTGGATTATATAAATACTAAAAGTAATCACATCTAACAATAGGTCACCTACCTTCCTAGAAATGATGGAGTGCACGACAGCCCTTCCATCCCTCAACATGAGAATGAACTTGGCATTAGGAAAAAGACTGTGGAGATAAACGGAAGAGCGGAGGCTGAAAGGGTCTTTGTTGCACAGGCGATACGCCGGATCTCCGTGGCGAGCGATGATCTCTAATGTAAAAGCTGCAACGGCACTGTCTAGAACCTAAGGAATGGCAAATGGAAAACTGTGATTACGTATTTCTTGCATAAAAAAATAACTAAAAATTAATGTAAAATGTCCCCAAAATATTTCATTTTTTTAGTTGTAAAAAAGTCATTTTTAGTAGCGTAACGTTTGAGAAAAATACTGGTAGCGAGATATTTATTAAATTAAATATTTGGTTTATTTACGCCACACCTATTAATTACAGTACTAGCTGCATGGCCCGGCGTTGCACGGGCTTTCTCTACTTTTATAAATTTTCCCTTTCCTTCACAAAATCAGCATTTCTAATACTCTTTTTCAAAATGACTTCCCCCTCCCTCCAGAGTTGCTCGGGCTTTTACCGAGTGTATAACTTAAAATTCCTTGTTTCGAAATTTTTTCGATTCCTTTCTTTGTCAGACAGGTTTATTTTCCCCCGGCATTGCATGATCATTTTTAAATCCATAACATATTGTCATGGAAATTCCTCTTTCCCTCTCGCTATCAAAGCTCTCGAGTAAGTGAACAGTGGGAGTGGGACTTTAATATTTACTCACTCACTTTGCAACTTTTTAGGCCCCAGAAACGAAAATGCACATTTTTAAAAATAGTTGTATGTTGAAAAAAGAAGAAATTTTTATGCTTACAATTATTGCACAACGGTATTAAATGTTGAATTAAAATTGAGAGAATTTTTTGAAATGTTCAAAACACGAAAAAAAAGTTTCATACAGTTATTTTTATAAATGAAGAAGTTATAAAAAATTTGAATTTGATAAGTAGTTATTAAATATTTAAAATTTGAGTATTTTGTATTAATTCATAAAAAAAAAATTTCGGCATTTTATTTTTTAAATCACTAACTCTAAAATATCAACTTTTTAAAGACTGATAACATAAAATAAAAAATGAGAATTTCTAAGCTCCAAGCTTTCAATATTAATAAAGCTAAAAGGATACTTGTATTCGTATTCCCAGCCGATTATTAAATTAGATAAATAAGGTTAATTGGTGTTCAGTAAATCACAAAGAGACAGATTTTAATTATTTTTAAATAACATTGATGAACATTTATTTTTTAGTACACAAAAGAAGGATATTTACTATGTGTAAAAGATTGAAAGCTATTTTTCTTCCAAATGCCTGCGCTTAAGACATGCTTTAAAACATCTGAAACTATTTGGAATCTTTTCCGGTTCCTTTAAAGATATGAATAATTCAGTACGTTTGTTAAGTACTATGAAGGTCATTAAGGAACAGACTATGTTAGAAAAGCAATGATTTCCAGAAATCTACGCATTGGAATTACACCTCTAAATTAATTTTTTTTCCAGATATGATGTAATTTTAAGAGTCAAAAAGAAAGAGGTTTCAATTTTTCCATATATACTGAGATAAATATTACATTAAAAACGTTTTAAACCAGCGATACTCAACCTGCGGCCCACCGAACCTTTTTAAGTCACCCGGTCAGTGCCCATTGCTCTGAAAAATTCACTTATTTAAGAACATATATTAAAAATTTGGTGTCAAGAAGTCACAAATATATCAATTTTTTGCTTTTTATTGACGATGACGTATGAATGCGAATTGATTTTCTTTTTTTATTTGTCACAGTTACGGTTATTGATAACATACAACAGTGGGGTAGTGACAGTTTTATATGGATGGGACTAATTTGTAACTATCTTTCATATCTTGCAAGCGAAAAATATCTGAAGAAAATATAACGTCTTAAGACGATTGGGAGATTGCCTATTTTATAGTGAAAAACAAACAAGGGTCAGTAATTGTTTGATTTGTCACGAAAGTGTTGTATTTAAAAAATACCAATAAACAAGAATCATTCAATGACACCTTTCCTCAAAAATCTCTTTCAAGAGGTAATAAATAGGCTTTCTTGAATAACCCTTACAATAGCAACAAAGTGTTTTGTCAGTGGTAATGTCACAGCGGTAACAAAGACATCCTATGAAGTTTATTATATTATTGTAATCATACGAAACCGTTTACTGATGCAGAAATTGTGAAGGAGTGTTTTTTTAAATGCTTCTAATTTAGTGTTAATGACAAAAATAAAAAAAAATAATAATTAAAAAAAGCAAAATAGGAGTTAAAATATTTTGATCAATTTTCCTCATTTTAAACCCCTTCCCCCCATTTTATCCTTATGATGCGGCCCGCGTGAAATTGCTAACATATGTATACGGCCCACCGTGAAATAGTTGACATATGTACGCGGCCCAGCAAAAAAAAAAAAAAAAAAAAAAGGTTGTGAGTACCCCTATTTAAACTATTATAAATACCGATTCTGTTAGTTGTGAAGAAAACAGGGCTGTTTTTAGCCTCCACGGCGCCCTAGGCACCATATTGTCACGTCACCCCTCTATTTCCAGAACACTTCCGTCGTTCAGTTCCTACCTTGCCAGTTTTAGTTAAGGAGGGACTTTCCCCGAGATCTCTTTTTCTTATACCTTACTTTGATTTGCTGTTCAGAGAGTCATTCTATTATCCACCACCTACGATACCACCGTGTCCTGAACCAGCAAACGGCAGCCTTAAGGAAAAAGTGACATGATTTGGGTACTGTTAATCAGTTTTTACCTTACGGTATAACGGACCACCCACCTACCCTTTTGTGAATTAGTACAGACAACTAATGAAATCACTTACAATTACTTATAAAGTACACTTTATTGTGTGAACAGTTTTCATCTTGTTAATTATCATCGCTTATCGTGTTACTATCTTTTACTTTTAGCCATTCTTATTCTTTGATGAGTCGCTGTCACTGTACTTGTACAACAAAGGTTTTCTTTAAGGCTGTTTTCGCCATATGTTCGAGAGCGTGAACTTAACGCAGATCACATTTTCAAACAGAAAAAGCTCCTCAATTTTTATAAAAAATTTGTGACATTGTAACTCATGTATTTGTTTATAATATTCTGTTTTTAAAATTTGAAAATATTTCATAAATAATTAGTTTTTCCTTTTAAAATATGAAAGGATAGCTCAAATAACATTACGGTACAGGAAAAAAAAAAACGCAAAAAACATTTTTTAAATGAAAAAAGGTGTCAAAACTAGGTTAAAAATGAGTAGTATGATAAAATATGTGATTCTCTACAGGATAGTGAAGTCAGAATATAATATTAATATTCGAGTACTTTTATATATAAACAAATATTCCGAATTTGAGTCCTATTCCTTAAAATTAGCCGAAGACAACCTTAAGCTTTCCTTATTCTAAAATCATTAATGACATCATTGAAATCAATTTCCATTGTTATATCCTTTTAAGTGCGTAGCAACATCAAACTGTTAAGCTTTTCATTTCCCATTATAGAACTCATTTCAGTCCCCTTACTTTCTTATGAGCAGAAATGCTTTCCTCATGACTCGCTAGGGGTTGGTATATTCGCTGTATAATTTTGACTTTTTTTCCCCTCTTTTTTCACCATCCAATATTTTGCTCTCCCAAATCTTTTGCGCCCGAGGCAGGTGCGTAAGCGGAAAAGCGGCCCTTGAAGAAAACGCCATATTTTTTAATCTTGTGTTAATTTTTTTATTTCATAATTATATATATTTTGGAAAGGTAATATCTCTTTCATCATTGATCAGAGCATCTACGAATAATGGATTAATCAGTTTTCTTAAACTTTGGGTGAAAGTATATCGTACATAAACAAAATTGGCTCGTGTCAAAGACTATTCCGAGAGTATTTCAAATCCAAGTTAGCCTTCTTTGTACGAAATATGCGAAAATATATCTCTATCAATTTTTACCCTTCTTAAATCTCGCCTGTGGCCACAGTAACCAAGTGGTTAACGGACTAGTGGCCAGTGTGTCATGAGTTCAAGCCTAGTACCGCTGAAGACCCACCGTGCAGGGAGGCGATGCACGTTAAATCTGTCGAGAACTCAAATGCTCTCCCGTTGGTGTGGTGTGGTAGTTAGGAGAGGGAGGTGTCAGCTCAGGTATTATCCTCGTCACCTTACCATGGTTCTAAATGATGAGTTCCGTCACCAAAAGTCCTTGAGTGGCTGGATAGGGCGACCTTAATATTTATTCACTCACTCAATTAAATCTCGCCTGCGTGGCTGGTGTTTTCCGTATTTGGTTTATTTCCAGAAGGGAAATCTTTTTGTGTCAAACAATTTTCATTTCGTTTTAAGAGAAATAGAATACATGCAAGTGCATAGTTGTTTTTCGGGCTCGTTGTATTATTTCTTGTTAACCAGAATTTCGTCTTAAGTGTTTTCGCGTTAAACGTATTTCACTGTACATACATTTAAGCCAGCTGGGAAGGGGGGGGGGCGTGGATTGTTTTTAGCTAGTCTTCTGCACCCAAGGTTGAGGGCTCGACCCCGGCCCAAGTCGGTGGATTTTCATGATGCAGAAAATCAACATCGTCCATGTCGTATGATTATATGGCATGTAAAAGATCCCTAAATGTGAGTTTGGCTCGGGTGTTTTCGGCAAAATTAAATCCTAGAACAGGTTCGTATCGTCAGAGCTCAAGTGCCTTCCTCTGGGGAAGAAACTGGTCGTCAAAATTACCCGCAGGGATTGGTACCCGCCTATAGGGTGCCGCACTAAAAAGAGACACTAGCTTCCGGGTAATGTACTATGTCTGTAATGGAAAAAAACCCAATCCTCAGCCCATTAGAAATAAAAATAAAATGTATATACATTAAGTAACAGCAGCAGAAAAAAGATTTAGTACAGGGATGGGCAAAAAGCGGTCGGCGAATGTGCTCTATATTTGTGAACAGTTTGTCTTGCAGGAAGATCATCAAGAGTAAATATAGATGCCAGTTGGTTGACATTAACTGGTGAGCTGTGATAAGAATTTCAACAAGCAATCTTACACATAATCTAAAAAAGTAAAAAAGTGTTATAGGATATATTTGTCTCATTAAACTGATTCTGATACTTGATGATACTTGAGTAATACTTGATATTTAAACAAAAGCAATTGCCCACTGCTGACATAGAAGAATTTAAATATTTTGGAGTGAATCAAAAGCTGAGATCTTTAAAAAATTGAGATGCAAGAGTAGTACAGCTTTATTCTGTAAGGTATATTACAACTTTAACTTCTTTTAAGTAAAGAACGGAAACCCTTTTTAATTTATTTTTAGAGTTGAATAATCTAGTAATTTTTTTTGATTATGATCAACAAAAAGTAGGCAGGTGTAAATTAACATACAAGATGATTGTGATTAAAGTTCCACTTTCAAAATATTGTAAAAAAAAATCCCTGATCAAAATGATTTAAAATTTGAACATTATACTTAAAAAGTGAAGGGTGGGTAAAAGATATGACATAAGAAATATTTTTTCAAAGTTTAACAGTGGACAGCTCTGTAAACGACGTAAAGAAATGGGATTCGACTTTAAGGGGACACAGTACAATTCAATTAACAAAATCAGTCAAAAAATCAAATCTTATTTCTTAGCCTAAATTATACTTTAAATACTTTTCTCTATAACCTCACAAAATTTGAAAGCTCTAAACTTAAAAAACGCAGAATTGTGATAGTTTTTACTTTCGTTTTTATTCACATCCTTATAACACACACAAATCAAAACTTTAAACTGAGTTAGGAGGATAAAATAAATAGTTAGTCTTCATTTAAAATGCTAAGGCTTTTTTCTGTTGTGCCTAATGCTGTAAATTTTTTACCTATTCCTAATAGTACGTGTAACAAAAGTTGGTACGCATTTTTAATCAAAGCAATACTTATTTTTTTTAAAATAATTGAACTCAGAATTTATACATTTTTATGCAATATTCAATTAGCATTCATAAAAAGAAGTATTGTACGAATACGAACCATGTTATCGCAAAACCCATACTAACCTTTGTTATTCATAATTTGATATGCTGGTAAATAAAATTTTATGCGTGTTCGTAAAACTTTGTAGGAGGAGAGTAGCACTTTAAAATCACTTCAAAAATTTTTTCTTTAAAAAATTAAATGGCTTGTTATGAAATTTTGATCACAAAATCTATTTTACATAGTATACACACATAGGAGGCAACCAGAAAAATTTTGAAAATCCTTATATTAAAAATTTTTATGTAAGTCGTACCATGATAAGAAACCGTAAGATTGTGACGGATCTATACACGTTTTTCCAATTAATTCTCTTTGGAAATCTTTGGGCTATCAAATCGCGTAATTCACAACCAACCCTTCGGAAGAAGAGAATCGTGATATTTAAATTAACTTACTATATATAGTTGAGGTTTACTAGCTTGACAGAGAGTAGGAGAGAAGATATACTCGAGACAGGCGAGATTGCTACTGAAGGTATAATATTAGAATTATAGTGATTTTATTCTTATTAGGAGGAAATTTTAAAGTGACGATTGTTCCCTAGGATTGATTTGATATTAGATTAAATCGGATGATAGGTTTGATCCTTTATTAAGGTAAGTATCAAGTTTGATAGTCTCCTAATCGTTCGCGTTTTACCGTCGTTGTTCCACTTTCGCGGTTAGCATTGAGACGTTCTCTTACTGTTATTAGTTGAAATTTTGTCTGTTTTTTTTGTGTGGTAAATAAATAGATTAATTGGATCATGTCGAGTGTTTCTTCTCTTCCCCCACACATCTAAGTGCCCGAGAGAGAGGTCCGAGCCTCTCATAAGATGCATTTTGAAACGAATTATGACTATTTTGGCATGAGTCGCACATTAAACCAACTGAACTCTTTAATGTGCGTGATTGTTTCAGCATTTTAATGGAAAATATTGCTTCTAAGTCGACCAATGTTTGTTGTTCTGTCAGTGAAAAGCCCATCTACCACTACAAAGTCTCACATAAGATAGATAAAATTGGTTTTTAATTGTTCTTGTGCCAAAAACCACAAAAAAGCAACAATAAAAATGTCAATGAAGATTTTTCTTATGCCATGCTTTCTCCCTTTCTTTAAGTTTATTCAATTGAAATTTGAAGTTCTTCTGAACAGTGGTTCATTTTTTACTGCATTTTAAAAAAAGGAACTGTAATTGTAATCACCCTGTTTTCAAAGTTTTATATATCAATATCTCAGAAATGATAATCATGTATACTATACTACCATAAATAACATTGCTCAAAAGTCTCTGGATTATTTTAATATTTTACATAATAAGTTATTCAGTGAAAAAAAATGAACTTATTATTAGCTCTTTTTCAATTTCATGGAGCTTTATCTAAGAAAAAATATACAGTTATTTTACTACAGCATGTCATTTTACTGGGCATGTATATAACCTTAATTAAATTCCCATTTTCTCACCATATTCTATTAATCACTTCGTCAAGGATTTTTAAAAAATGTTTACAAAACGCAGTTCTCCAGGAACAATTTTTCAGTTTCATTTTTTCAACAAAAAAGGCGACTAACGTAACTCAACATCAAACATGCAAATGAGTGCAGATGTTTATTGACACTTGAAAGAGAAACAAATTCGTGTCTTTCGAATCTTTTTCAGAGTGTACAGGTCCTTATTTGTTCTTTTGCGGTGGCAACATCGATAAGTGCTCTCCATTCTTTCTTTTCGAATTTTAAAAAAAGGTGCAGAGAGGCAAGTATCTGTAATGAAATGATGGTGAAACATGGATGAATGTATGTGT
>BMAV01017491.1:5313-35684 GCA_019973955.1 Trichonephila inaurata madagascariensis | reverse complement strand
AACCTTTTCCAACCCAATACCAAGAAGATAAACGAATATAATATGTAAATGAGATATACTTTAAAAGGATAGAAGCTTTGATGAAAAGCGCGGCAAGTTTAGAGATAACTTAGTGTGGAATCATTCAGATCAAGAGTTAGCTGTCCGATAGCTTTGGAAGAAATAGAAGTTCATTATAAAGAAGTTGGAATCGTCATATATAAAGTTACATTATAGATATTACTGAATCGTTGAAGGAAGGAGATCTGCAAAAGGTAATATATTATATAGGAAGTTAGACGAATCTGTTAATTTATTATAATTAGGATAAATGTTCTAGTTGCGTGATCTGACTTGAATACAAGGTTTAATTGGGTGTTAACTCTCACTTTAAAGAAAGTTGTCAATTAGAATTAAGTAATATAAGTTATTCTTATTAAAAGTTGTATTAAGAACCAACATGTCTCATCATTTTGATAATCCCACACCTCTAGCTTACGCGGATCCGGAACGACATAGTCATCACAGGATGGCTATGTCGCAATGCTCCCTTGGCTCCTGAGGAGTATGTCGAGAAACTCCAGGCACGGATGGAGGAAATGCATCATCTGTCTAGGAAAAGAATCGGCGTGGCTTCCGAGAAGATGAAGACCCGATACGATGCAAGAGCAACCGGACATGACTTCCTCGAAGGCGACAAAGTGTGGTTATGGAATCCGAAACGTCGCAAAGGACTCTCTCCAAAGCTGCAGACAAACTGGGAAGTTCCTCACACAGTCCTAAAGAGACTGAATGACGTTGTGGTGCGGATACAGAAATCACCACACTCAAAACGGAAGGTAATACATTCCAATAGGCTAGCTCCTTATCTTGGCCAAGATGAATAAGATCCTTAAGTTCAGACCATGGTCATTATTTATTTTGTAAATAATGTAATTATTTCTCTTTTCTAATTTCTTAGTTTTATTTTAATACAGGAATTTATGTTTACATTTCTACATGTGCTTTGAATTTATTTGTATTGTATATACTGTGGATAAATTTGTTACTTTATATGTGATTATTATGTGAGTAATTTGCCTGTGAAGAGATGTCTCTTACCCAAGGATTTTACTGCCCGGGACGTGCAGTCTTTGAGGAGGGGGCAGTGTTACGAATTTTGTGTAAATAGTGTAAATAATTTGTATTTGAGTGTTTAATGCTTTTATATTACTCTATGTTATATTTATTTCATGCTAAAAAAGTGCTACTCCCATGCAATGCCAACCCTTACGTTATAATGGCGATTCAATGAGAACTTGGCGAAATATTGGTGGTAGAGCCAAGTTGGCGGCCAATTTGACAACTTTGGCGACCATGTTGGTGAGTTAGGAACCCTCAGGAATCTTTTAGAAAGTAGTAGATCTCCACATTCCGTTCAATGACACGAGTTTTATATTTTGGGTTTCTGTCGCCCTATAAAAGATCCCCCAGGTCGGCGAACGGATTAAACCAGCGAGTAGTGAGGATTGTTTTGATTAGCCCCTGTGCTTGTGAAAAACTTTACTTACGTGTATTTTAAACATTTTTTTTGTGTTTTTTGTGTTAAAGGTGTAAAACCCCTTTGGGGATATTTACTCTGTGAATATCACTGCTGAATCCTGTATTTAAAGGATTGTTTTTTGTTAATAAATTCACATCGCTCTTGAAAAACTGTTTATTTTTTTTGTGATTGTTTTGCATAAATCCCCAACCCTCAGACCCGTAACAATACATATATATAAACCCATAAAGCGACATAGCCATCCTATGATGACTATGTCTTTCCGGATCCGCGTGTTAGAGGTGGGGATTATCAAAATGATGAGACAAAAGTTTTAATACAACATTAAGAATAACTTATATTACTTAATTCTAATTGACAACTTTCTTAAAGTGAGAGTTAAACCCCCAATTAAACTTTGTATTAAGTCGATCCGTAACTAGATTGCGACATAGCCATCCTGTGATGACTATTGTTCCGGTTCCCGTAAGCTAGAGGTGTGGATTAAAAATGATGAGACATAGTAGTTTTTAAACAATTTTTTATTAAGAAAAACTTATATTACTTAATTTAATTTGACAACTTTTTTTAAAGTGAGAGTTAACACCCAAAAACCTTGTATTTAAGTCAGATCACCAACTAGATCCTTTATCTTAATTATAATAAATAAACCGTTCATCTAACTCCCTATGTCAAATATTACCTTTTGCAGATCCCCCTTTCCCTTCACCTATGGGGTATTTATAATTCATTTATATACGACGATTCCAACTTTTTTTTAGGGCTTCTATTCCTTAAAACTATCGGACTGCAAACCCTTTTTGATTAAAGTTTCCACACTAAGTTTTCCTAAACTTGCCGCGCTATATTTTTATCATCGCTTCTATCCAAATATATTCATTTAATATTTGATCCGTTTCTCTTCTTGGTTTTGGGGTTTGGGAAAATTTTTCCCTTTTCGGGGCCCCGTCAAAAAATAGGGTTAGGGCAAAGGACGCGAGAGACGTCACAACCCCCTCCAAGAAAAAAAAACGTGATTTACTTAAGGGTTCTCAAGCCCTTAAAAAATTACGTGTCTAAATCTCTATTTCAAAACTTCGCTTTCTAGTTTTTTTTAAAATTTTTAATCTTAAATCCTCTTTTTAATTTTTTAAAATTTCCCAATATTTATCTTGACTTTAATTTTCATTACCATCTTAAATTAAATTTAATATTCAAGTGACAAAAATTTTTCTCCAATAACTCCCCAACATTAATAAACCCTTTTTTTTCCCCCTCTCATTTTTAACACCCAATTACTTAAAAAAATTCATAAATTTTCTAAAAATATTCTGGGTGCGCAGCCCCAAATTTTTGCATCTAACACGCATATGGGCTGGAACTTCCCCCCCTTCTTGTTAAAGAAATTTTCAAAATTTTTTTCAGGATTTTCAGGGTCAGTTCCCCCCTGAAATAAAATTTTTTGAGTCTCTATTTCCATAATATCAATCTTTTCCAATTATTCATTATATTTTTTTTGTATACCAATAAATTTTCATCTCCATCCCCACATCGGGTTTCCCAAAAACTCCCAAAATGAGCCGCCAGGGGTTTTTATTATTGTTAGTCCCCTGACTACCCCGGTTTCCCCGAACCAGATGCCCATAATACGTAAAATACAAAAATATATATATCATATTATACAATTACAAACATTTTTCAAAAAACTATTATAACAAATAACCAAAAAATTTTCGACCACGAAGTCATACATCGAAGCAAACAAATGGGGATTACAAATGTTTTTCTCCAGAAAAAATTTTAACAAGTCAAAAGTTAAAAAATTAAATAAACACTCATTGTAGTGTTTGACTTGGCTTATAACTTTTAAGCACCCCCCGAGACTTCCTTCTTTCTAAATTCTTCCGACCATTTGTTGGAAGATCATAAAAATGAAACAATACAACCTATTTTCATATGTGTTCTCCCACCATAACATCCAACGATGGGGGCTTCCATCTTTTTTCCTCGGTTGTACTGGAATTTCTTTTTTTGCTTGTTGTGGGGTTGTAATTCCCTTTTGTCGTCCCTTCCTTGACTCCATGTTGTCTCCTTGGCGGCGGGGTTCTTCTGTTCTCCGTCTGGCCCTTTAGATTAAGTTTGATTCATCTGGAACTTCTGGCATTCTCTTCGTTCTTTTTCCTGCTTCTAGAAATAGTACTGGATGACATTTGTTTTTTTATTTATTTTATTGTGCCCCTTTTTCTTTGCCACTTTCTTTGTGGTCCACTTGCCCTGACACACCGATCTTTTAATCCCTATTATTCCTTATCCTTTTGCTTTTATTTTCTTTCCCCAAATAACTAGGAAGTGATCTGACCAGTGATTTGTTTTATGGGTCCTTTTTTATTTTTATATTGATTTGATTGGTTACCAATCCTTTTACCCTCTAATTTAGTTTCACCGCAGTTTTTTTTTTCCCCATATTGTGACTCATTTTCTTTGATGTATTTTTTCCGAAGTAGAGTTTCCTGACGATCTTATACTTTTTGGGGATCCTGTTCCTAATTCGACCTCGTCACTTTTCCCTATGACGATATATTTTTTATTTGATCTACGTTAACTGTTAATTTTTTCCCCTATTTCCATATTACAAATATTATAATTTTAACTTCTAAGACTCTATAAGGTCCTCAAATTTTGTTTAAATTTAGCACATATTTTGTTAGCTGCTGAACTTACAGGGTGTGTTTCTAATAAGACCCAATCATTTACCATTTTTATGTTTTTTTCTACGTCTATTATAATTTTTTTTCCCATTTTTCTTTTAATTTTTCTTTTAGTCAGCTTCCTTAAAGCTTTTTTCTATATTTTGAATTTTGAATTTTGAATTTTTCCCATATCATAACTAGTTTTGAAATGGTGTTAATTTTTACCTAAAATAATTCAGCAGGTGTTTTTTCCCCTTGTTTCATTCAACGCCGTACGAAAAGCGTAAGAAACTCAGGAAAATTTTATCCCAAGTATCGTGTTGATCATTAACATAATTTGCAATCATTTGCACTATATCTCGATTAACCCGTCCGATTTGCTTGTGGTCGATATAACAGTTTTACATGCCTTATGCCAACCAAATTTTCTCAAAAATTGGGTATAAATTGGGACCTTTTCACTTATTAATTTTATTGGGGCTCCATAACGCGATATAAAGTTATCAAAAAAAAGTCCCCATTATACGAGATGAGGCCTTTTTAAAATATTCAGCCCAAATTTTCGAAATGATCGGTTATTACTAAAATATAGCGGTTAGTCTTATTCTCGATATAGGGTACGGGGCCCAATAAATCTAACGTCACTTTTCTTCCATAATTCGATATAATTGATTTAATCGACCAGCTGGGTAACGCGTTTTTTTAGTTATTAACTTGGCACATATGGCATGTAGGCATATTTTTCAATGAATTTTTCAGTACGGGAAAAAACAAACGTCCCCAATTTTAAGAACGTTTTAAATTTCCTAAGTGTCCAAAATTGGCTTGTCATGAAATTTCTCATTATTTCATTCCAAAGATTTTGGGGAAAGTATACACGCATTTCACCCCAAAGACGTTTGGGGGTTTCGATAAAATAACAATCCTTCAATTAAACGGAAATCGGGGGCCAACTCCCTATCGTTGCAAACCGTTACTTCCGGGTTTTTTTAAATATCTATAGAAATAATTTTGGGTCATTTTTCTGTTCTGTTATTAAATTTTTCCCCAAAATAAGTACCAAATCCTTTATTATAGCACAAAATTTAAATTTTTTCTCCATATACTTTGCACGCTTTTCGGTAAAACTTTAGCCAATATTTAACCTTTATTTTTTACCCATTAACGGGAAATTCCCTTTATTTACCTTATTATCTTCAACCAGTGAATTTTGAATTTTCAAAGATTTCGATAAAATTTAATAAGTTCTGACCCTTAGAAATATACCTAGAATACATGGGTATTCTAAATCTTTCAAACAGAAATGACCCAAATTTTTTTCGAATTGCTGATGCGAACATTCCCCCCTACGATCCCCATGTTTTGGCATTTCGCACCCCGTGTTTTTACCTGGGCTCGCGATTTTTTTAAATTTTCTTTAGAAAAAAAATTTTTTATATACTTCTTCCCATATAAATGATTTATCTGCTCCGGTGTCCCATAAAGGGTTTCAAAAATGTGTTATTTAATAAAATAGGAACGTGGGGTTCTTCGGGTGATATACATATCGGAAATAATTGTCTCTTGCGACACCCCTTGAGGTTTATCTTTTAAACCTTTACAATATTTAATCGTCCCCTTTGGGCCTATCGCCTCGACAAATTTTTTACTAACCCCTATTTCTGGTCCTCTATTTTTATCATTTCGCTCATTTCGAAATGAGTAACCCCTGTTATTTAATCTCTGATCATTGTTCTGAAACCTATTCCTCTCGAACCCTCTATTACTTTGACGGCTATTCTCGTAAAAATCATTTCTACTGTTATTTGGTCTACGTCCTATTTCAGAATTCCTCCAGTTTCTACCATTAGCATTAAAATTAGGCATCCTATGCGCATTTTGACCTCGTCTTTCTATATTATCGTTCTGATAACCCCTTTTTAATTTGCAAGAATATCTCTCTTCGAATTTAGCCAAGACTTCTAAAAGTTGTATCGTGTTTTGTGGATTTCTCACTTCCACATAATCTTGGATCTGTGGTTCGAGTCGAACTAAAATATGATCCACTAACTCTGCTTGGGACATTCCTAATTCTAAACTTCTCTCTATTTTTAATAATTGATACACAAAATCAGATGGTTCCTGATTTCTCCCCTGCTGGGACGCGTAGAATTGCGTTTGCAATTCTTTCTTATTTTTGACTTCGGGAAAAGCTTTCGCTAATTCAGCCTTGAGCTGCGCGAAATCCGTGGCTGTATTTTGCACTAACAACGAACCAAATATCGAATACCAATCTTGAGCCCTTCCCCTGAGATGACTTTTTAAGTAAGCACATGACAGATTACTTGGGATTTCAAGTAACTGTATGTTATTCTCAATAGATTCGATAAACTCTGCAATGTTCTCTGACCCTGAAAAGTACATTTCAGGTAGAACAGTACTTCCACCTACATTACCTAACCCAGAATTATACACGTTCGGGCGCCATTGCGACATAGCCATCCTGTGATGACTATGTCGTTCCGGTTCCGCGTAAGCTAGAGTTGTGGGATTATCAAAATGATGAGACATAGTAGTTCTTAATACAACTTTTATTAAGAATAACTTATAATACTTAATTCTAATTTGACAACTTTATTTAAAGTGAGAGTTAACACCCAATTAAACCTTGTATTTAAGTCAGATCACGCAACTAGATCCTTTATCTTAATTATAATAAATAAACCGATTCATCTAACTACCTATGTCAAATATTACCTTTTGCAGATCTCCTTCCTTCACCTATAGAGAGATATTTATAATTCACTTTATATACGACGATTCCAACTTCTTTATATTGGGCTTCTATTCCTTCCAAAGCTATCGGACTGCTAACTCTTGATCTGAAAGATTCCTCACTAAGCTATCTCTAAACTTGCCGCGCTATATCTTATCATCAAAGCTTCTATCCTTTTAAAGTATATCTCATTTACATATTTGATCCGTTTCTCTTCTTGGTATTGGGTTGGAAAAGTTTTGCCATTAATCGTGGCCGTCAAAGAACATAGGAGTTATGTTAGCAGAAGGACGCGAGAGACGTCACAGATCATTTATCTTAATTATAATAAATAAACCGATACATCTAACTTCCTATACAAAATATTACCTTTTGCAGATCTCCTTCCTTCAGTGATTGAGTGATATCTATAATGTAACTGAATATGTGAGGTTTCCAACTTCTTTATAATGAACGAATCTTTCTTCCAAAACTATAGGACATCTAACTCTTGATCAGAATGATTCCACACTAAGTTATCTCTAAACTTGCCGCTCCTTATCATCAAAGCTTCTATCCTTTTAAAGTATATCTCATTTACCTATTCTATTCGTTTGTCTTCTTTGTATTGGGTTGGAAAGGTTTTGCCATTAATCGTGGCCGTCAAAGAACATAGGAGTTATGTTAGCAGAAGGACGCGAGAGACGTCACAACAATTACAAACATTTTTCAATAAATCTTTAAAACAAATAACCAGAGGAATTGTCGTATCTCAGCGAAGTCATACATCGAAGTAAACAAATGCATAATTACAATTGTTTTCTCCATCAATTGGAAAAAATTTTACAAGTCAAAAGTGCAAAAAAAAAAATTCATTCATTGTAGTGTCAACTTTTGCTTGGATTATAAATTTTAAACACCGCCCGAGATTTCCTTCTCTGCAATAATTCTTCCGACCACTTGTTGGAAAGAATATAAAATGAAACGATACAACCTGATTTTTATGGCTTTGAGTCTCCTACTAGAACCTCCAAGGATAAGGTACTGCTGGTCTTTGCTCCTCCTCTCCTTTCTTGGCCGTTTTGCTGTGGATTCTCTCTTTTGTTGGTCTTCCTGCTCCTTGATCTTACTTGCTCCTTGATGTAGGGTCTGCAGTGTTCTTCTCGGCTGTTCCTGGCTCAAACTGGTCGTCCTTGTTGTGTCTTCATCTCAATGGTTGGTCGGGACTCCACTCCTGTTCCTCTTTTTCTCGGTCTAAGGTTGTATCCTCTTGCACTCTCCACTACTGTTTCTTCTGTTCAGTCTATTTTACAAAATTTTGATAAGTCATTATAACAATTCGACGACAATGATCTTTTAGTTACCTTATGTTCTAAGCCCTTCTGCATCTTCTTCTCTGGTCCTCCTGACCCAGATTCACCACGATGGTTTAAATCCTATACTCTCATGTCTTCTTATTTAATCTTTTTATTATGATTTTTAAAAGAGCTAGTTAGTGATCTGATAAGTGGCCCGCGCTTATCGGCTCTACATGTGTGTCTCTCATCCTGATTTATATTAAAACTGATCTCTTTTTCCTCTAAGTCACGCTTTCCACCTGACCCCTTCTTCCTACCGTACTGCGACTCCTTAGATCTCCGTTGTACACTTTCACCTCTCTTCGTTTCATGACGTGAACTATTGCTTTCCGAACTAAAAGTTCCTACCTCAATCTCGTCATATTTCCTATGGCGATATGTTCTAACTTGATCGACATTGACCGTTAACCTTTTTACCGACCGCCATATAACCACATTATTATTCTTTTACTTCTAACACCCTATACGGACCTTCACATTTTGGTTTAGAGACACTACTTTTTTTGTTGCTGAACTTAAAGGATGAGTTTCTATCAAGTCCCAGTCATTCACCTAAATTTGTATATCCCGCCTGCGTTTATTATAATACTTCTCCCATTTTTCATGCTTAGCTTTTGTGTTTCGTCTAGCTTCATCAAACAATTTTTCAATATCTCCTACTGCAAACTCAGTTCCGTCCGATACCATCACTAATTTCTCAAATGGCGTAATCAACTTTCGACCTAAAAATAATTCTGCAAGGGTTTTTCCCGTCGTTTAATTCACTGGTGTACTAATAGCATAAGCAAACTCACGAAAGAACTGGTCCCATTTATCATGTTGATAATTCACATAATTTGCAATCATTTGCACAAGATGGCGATTCACGTGTTCGGTTCTACTTGCCTGAGGTCTATATACAACTGTCTTCATATGCATTATGCCCAATCTATCACTTAAATGTTCAAAAATATCGGATATAAATTGGGGACCATTATCACTTATTAATTTTACTGGAGCTCCAAAATGCGATATAAAATTATCAAAAAAAGTATCCACTATTACACAAGCCGAGGCCTTCTTAAAAGGTATGATTTCAGCCCCTTTGCTGAAATGATCGGTAATTACTAATACATATCAACTACGTCTCACTCTCGATGTAGGGTACGAACCTAACGTAACTATCTCATTTGGATAATTTGATATAATCCGATTTAATCGACCAGCTGGTAATGCGTTTTTTAATTATTAACTTGGCACATGTGGCATGTAGAGACATATTGATCAATAAATTTTCTCATATACGGGAAATAACAAACGTCCCTTATTTTATGGTAAATCTTAAAGCTTCCAAAATGACCTGCTGTGGGCTTATCATGAAATTCTCTCATTATTTCATTCCTTAAGGACTTTGGAATGTATACTCTCATTTCACCTGGTGAAGTCGCATATTTCGCAAAAACAACAAGGCCTCTATTAATCGAAAATCACGGAACAATTCTCACATATAATCGCATTAACTGAGCTATGTTCTGGATTTTCTAAATATCTATAGATATGACCTAATTCTGGGTCTTTCTTTTGCTCTGCGATTAACTGTTCTCGTGACGTAAGTACCAAATCTCTGATTATTGCACAATTAACTTTCTCTCTTATACTTTCAACCGGGTTCCTTGACAAAATGTCTGCCACCACATTTTGTGTTCCAGGCCTATGTTCCCATTCTATATTAAATTCTTCTAATTTCAATGCCCATCGGATCATTCTACTCCACAACTTTTTCCCATGTGTTAAACGCGTTAAAGCAGCATGATCAGTAATAACTTTAATCGGTGGTGAAACTAAATATGTTCTGAATTTATTCAGAGCCCAAACTACTGCTAAATATTCTCTCTAGGTTACCATATAATTCCTCTCAGCGTTGCTAAGTGTACGCGAAGCAAATACAACTGGTCTTTGTTCCTGATTTAGAACCGTTCCCACACCTATCGAACTTTCATCTGTAAATAACTTGAAAGGCTTTTTGAAATCCGGCAATTTTAAAACTGGTGCCTTCGTTATGGCAGCCTTGACCGCGTCGAATGCATTCTGAGCCTCAATTGACCAACTAAATTTTTTAATTTTTCGTTTAAGATTATAAAGAGAGATTATGCAAAGATCAGCATAATTTTTAATAAATTTCGCGTACCACTGGGAAATACCTAAAAATTTGGGCACCTCTTTGGAATTTCGTAGTGGTTTCATCTCAAGTATGGCTCGAACTTTTGTCTCACCCGTTTTAATTCCGTCCTTACTAATAATTAAACCTAAATATTTCAATTCGTCACAACCAAATTTACACTTATCTTTGTTTATAGTTAACCCTGCATCTCTTAATAATCGAAAAACTTCCTTTAAATGCTCAATATTGTTAGTGAACGATGGAGACGAAATAATGACGTTGTCCATGTACACACTCATAAACTTCCCTATCGGCGGTTTTAAGATTAGGTCGATTGCCTTCTGAAAATTGGGAGTCGCCCCTGATAAGCCAAATGGCATACGCCGAAATGCGTAGGTATCACTTTTTACTACGAACGCGGTCTTAAAATTATCACTGGCGTTTACTGCCATTTCAAAGTACCCCGATTTGAGGTCAATTGCTGACATTATCGTTGTATGGGGTATATTCATTGTTAAATCTTCTATTAAGGGTAAGGGATAACAGGGATATTTTGTAATGGAATTAAGTTTCCGATAGTCGATCGCAAATCTATATGCTTCCGGAATATCCGGTGGTAATCCATTATTTTTTCTGCATAACAGTACTGGTGACGCATATGCGGATTGAATCGGAACTATAGCTCCCTCCGACAACATTTTCTCTACATGATAATCGAGTATTTCTTGTTTTACTCTATCATAACGGTACGGCCTAGAAACAACACAGGTGGATTATCTCCCGTATCAATTTCATGATATAAAACATGAGTAAGCCCTGGTTTATCTGAAAATAACCCCTTAAAACTATTAAACAAATCTTGTAACTCCTGTTTTTGTTTATCCTCCAACTTTGTTTTAGACAGATCTATTTCTACATTTGCTTCATCAAATGTTTTAACCACCGTATCTATTTGCGAATCAGGAATCTCCAACAATTTTCGATCAAAGTCCAAAATAATCTTTGATCCACTTATGAAATCCAACCCGAGAATACATGGGCACACCAAATCTGTCAACACATGAAACAACCAAGGTTTTTCAAACTCCCTAATTCGAACATTCAATTCTACCATTCCTACATTTTGACAATTAGCTCCCTGTGCCGTGATCACCTGAGCAGGCGATTTTTTTACTTGCTTATAAAAAAAATATTTTCTATATATTTCCTCCAATATAAATGACTTTTCCGATCCAGTGTCCCATAACGCTTTCGTAAATGTTTCATTTAATAAAATAGGAACGTATGGAACTTCCACTGGAGACATACATATCGCAGAAAGTTTAATCGGTATATCATCTGCCGAATGAATCTGATCATTTTGAAAATCTCTTACTTTCAAAACATTCAATCATCCACCTTGCATCCTATCACTTTGACTAAAATTCTCACTCGAACTCTTATTTCTGCAGTCCCCTCTATTAAAATCGTCACACACATTGTGATACCCTTGTAGCAATGGCTGGGTTTCCAGGTAACGTTGTGATATAGCCCCCCTTTAGCGACGGTATCTTTGATTGTCAGCGTGAGCTAGAGGTGTGGGGTTTTCTAAATAAACAAACATTTAAAATTCTTAATAAGACTTTATTAAGAATAGAACTTAAACGTCTAACAATTTAGATAAATTTAAATAAGTGAGAATCTAGAATGAACGAACACACAAAAATAGTTAAGCCGAATCGCGTAACTTAGACCACTTTCTCTACGTTATAATTATTTTCCACCTACTCTTACTTCTCTACTCTCTCTACTCTCCTCTTCTCTTCTACACTTACTCTTACCGTCCGATACAGTGATTAATTTTTGAAATGGGGTAATTAACTTTCGACCCAAAAATAATTCTGCAGGGGTTTTTCCCGTCGTTTCATTCACTGCTGTACGAATAGCATAAGCAAACTCACGTAAGAATTGGTCCCATGTATCATGTTGATCATTTAATAATTTGCGATCATTTGCACAAGATCGCGATTCACGCGCTCGGTTCTATTTGACTGAGGCCTATATACAACAGTATTCACATACCTTATGCTTAATCTTTCACTTAAATGTTCAAAAATTTCGGATATAAATTGTTGACCGTTATCACTTATTAATTTTATTGGAAATCCAAAACGCGATATAAAATTTTCAAAAAAAGTATCCACTATTACACAAGCCGAGGCCATTTTAAGAGGTGTAATTTCAGCCCAGTTTCTGAAATGATCGGTAATTACTAATACATATCGATTACGTCTCACTCTCGATGTAGAGTACGGACCTAACAAATCTAACGTAACTATCTCTTTTGGATAATTTGATACAATCGGATTTAATCGACCAGCTGGTAATGCGTTTTTTAATTATTAACTTGGCACATGTGAAATGTAGAGACATATTGATCAATAAATTTTCTCATAAACGGGAAATAATAAACGTCCCTGATTTTATGGTAAATCTCAAAGCTTCCAAAATGACCTGCTGTGGGCTTATCGTGAAATTCTCTCATTATTTCATTCCTTAAAGACTTTGGAATGTATACTCTCATTTCACCTGGTGAAGTCGCATATTTCGCAAAAACAACAAGGCCTCTATTAATCGAAAATCGTGGGAACAATTCTCCCATATCGTCGCATTAACTGAGCAATCTTCCAGGTTATCTAAACATTTATAGATATGACCTAATTCTGGTTCATTCTTTAGCTCTGTTATTAACTGTTCTCGCGACGTAAGTACTAAATCTTTGATTATTGCACAATTAACTTTCACTCCCATTATACTTTCAACCGGGTTTCTGGATAAAACATCCGCCACCGCATTTTGAGTTCCAGGCCTATGTTCCCATTCTATATTAAATTGAGCTAATTTGAGTGCCTATCTGATCATAGTACTCGACAAATTTTTCCCATGAGATAAACGTGTTAAAGCAGCGTGATCAGTAATAACTTTAATCGGCAGTGATCCTAAATATGTTCTGAATTTATTCAGCGCCCAAACAACTGCTAAACATTCTCTCTCGGTTACTGTATAATTCCTCTCAGCTTTGCTCAGAGTACGAGAAGCAAATACATCTGGTCTCTGTTCTTGATTTAGCACCGCTCCCACACCTATTGAACTTGCAGCTGTAAATAACTCGAAAGGCTTTTTGAAAGCCGGCATTTTTAAAACTGGCGCGTTTGTTATGGCCACCTTGACCACGTCGAATGCCTTCAGCACCTCAATTGACCAGAAATTTTTTTTTTAATTTTCGTTTAATATTATAAGTGGTTCGCAAAGATCAGCATAATTTTTAATAAATTTCGCGTACCACTGGGACATACCCAAAAACTTGGACACCTCTTTTGAGTTACGGGGTGGTTTCATCTCTAATATAGCTCTAACCTTTGTCTCATCCGTTTTAATTCCTTCTTTACTAATGATTAATCCTAAATATTTCAATTCATCGCAGCCAAATTTGCACTTTTCCTTATTTAATGTCAATCCTGCATCCTTTAACAACGAAAAAACTTCCCTTAAATGTTCAACATGGTGAGTGAATGATGGAGATGAGATTATCACGTCATTCACATACACATTCACAAACTTCCCTACCAATGGTTTCAATATAATTTCTATCGTATTCTGAAAATTGGGAGCCGCACCTGATAAGCCAAATGGCATACGCCGAAATGCGTAGGTGCCACTTTTTACTACGAACGCGGTCTTAACAATATCACTGGGGTTTACTGCCATTTTAAAGTACCCACTTCTTAGATCAAGAGATGACATTATTGACGTATAGGGGATATTCGTTATTAAATCATCTATTAACTTTAAGGGATAGCGTGGATACTTCGTGACCAAATTAAGTTTCCTATAGTGAATTGCAAATTTATATGCTTCCGGATTATCCGATGGTAACTAATTATTTCTTTTACATAACACAACAGGTGACGTGTACGGGGATTGAATCGGAATTATGGTTCCTTCTTTCAACATTTTCTCAATATGAAATTCGACTATCGCTTGCTTTGGCCGATCATACCTGTACGGCCTGGAAACAACCGGTGGACTATCTCCCGTATCAATTTCATGGTATAAAACATAAGTAAGACCTGGTTTATCTGAGAACAATCCCTTAAAACTACTAAGCAAATTTTGTAACTTCTGGTTTTGCTTATCCTCCAACTTTGTCTTAGACAGATCTATTTCTACATTTTCTTCCTCAATTGTTTTAACCACCTTATCTATTTGCAAATCGGGAATCTTTAATGATTTTCGATCAAAGTCTAACAAATGTTTGATCTACTTATGAAATCTACCCCAAGAATACATGGGTATTCCAAATCTGTCAACACATGAAACAACAACTGTTTTTCAAACTAACGCGGTCATATAAATTAAGTTTCGTTGGGCGCCACTGTGTTGTAGCCCCCCCCCCCCCCTTTGGCGACCGTATGTTTGATTGTCAGCATGAGCTAGAGGTGTGGGGTTTTCTAAATAAACAGACATTTTAAATTCTTATCATTACTTTATTAAGAATAGAACTTAAACGTCTAACAATTTAGATAAATTTAAATGAGTGAAAATTTAGAATGAACGCTTACACAAAAATAGTTAAACCGAATCGCGTAACTTAGACCACTTTCTCTACGTTATAATTATTTTCCGCCTACTCTTACTTCTAATAATATTGCAAGTCCTAATATCAAATAATCAGTCCTACCTTAATCCAAACTAAGATTCGAGCTCTATATGGAAACGTCTGGTCCCGCGTGCAACGGTATGCATTTTGTAATAATGGCTCGGTTTCCAGGTAACTTTACGATAGTCTGTATATTTACGCTTGTATCTCTTCCAAACATAACATTCTCCAATTGCTTCTGTTCTTTTTAAAAGCTATCTTATTTGCATTTCTTATTCGCATTTCGCTTCTTGGATTTTGGTTGGAAAAGAGTTGCTATTAATCTTGGCCACCAAAGAAAACAGAGTTTGTGTTAAAGAAAAGACGCGTGAGCCCGTCACAATCCCTCCAAGAAAAAAACGTGATTTATTCGAGGATCTTAATGGCCCTTAAGAAATTACGTGCTTAAATTTTTATTTCTTAATCTCCTCACTTTCAACCGGTTTTCTGGATAAAACATCCGCCGCCGCATTTTGAGTTCCAGGAATACGTTCCCATTCCATATTAAATTCTGCTAATTTGAGTGCCCATCTGATCATCCTACTCGACAAATTTTTCTCATGAGTTAAGCGTGTTAAAGCACCGTGATCAGTAATAACTTTAATCGGCAGTGATCCTAAATATGATCTGAATTTATTCAGCGCCCAAACTACTGCTAAACATTCTCTCTCGGTTACCGTATAATCCCTCTCAGCATTGCTAAGTGTACGCGAAGCAAATACAACTGGTCTCTGTTCCTGATTTAGAACTGCTCCCACACCTATTAAACTTGCATCCGTAAATAACTCGAAAGGCCTTTTGAAATCCGGCAATTTTAAAACTGGTGCCTTTGTTATGGCCGCCTTGACCGCGTTGAATGCCTTCTGCGCCTCTGTCGACAATAAAAACATTTTTAAATTTCGTTTAAGATTATAAAATGGTTCACAAACATCAGCATAATTTTTAATAAATTTCACGTACCACTGGGACATACCCAAAAACTTGGATACCTCCTTGGAATTACGCGGTGAATTCATCTCAAGTATGGCTCGAACGTTTGTCTCATACGTTTTGATTCCTTCCTTATTAATAATCAATCCTAAATATTTCAATTCATCACAACCAAATCTACACTTTTCTTTATTTAATGTCAATCCTGCATCCTGCAATAACATAAAAACCTCCCTTAAATGCTCAAAATGTTGAGTGAATGATGGAGACGAGATAATTTCGCCATCCATGTATACATTCTCAAACCTCCCTATCACTGCTTTCAATATAATTTCTATCGCTTCCTAAAAATTGGGAGCCGCCCTTGATAAGCCAAATGGCATACGCCGAAAGGCGTAGGTGCCACTTTTTACTACGAACGCGGTCTTAACAATATCACTGGGGTTTACTGCCATTTTAAAGTACCCACTTCTTAGATCAAGACATTATTGTCGTAAAGGGGATATTCGTTATTAAATCATCTATTAACGGTAAGGGATAGCGAGGATACTTCGCGACCGAATTAAGTTTCCTATAGCGAACCGCAAATCTATATGCTTCCGGATTATGCGGTGGTAACCCATTATTTTTTTTACATAACACAACAGGTGACGCGTACGGGCATTGAATTGGAACTATGGTTCCTTCTTTCAACATTTTCTCAATATGAAAATCGAGTATCGCTTGCTTTTGCCTATCATATCTGTACAGCCTGGAAACAACCGGTGGACTATCTCCCGTATCAATTCCATGATATAAAACATGAGTAAGCTCTGGTTTATCTGAAAATAACCCCTTAAAACTATTATACAAATCTTGTAACTCCTTTTTTTGCTTATCCTCCAACTTTGTCTTAGACAGATCTATTTCTACATTTTCTTCCTCAATTGTTGTAACCACCTTATCTATTTGCGAATCGGGATTCCTTAACAATTTTCGATCAAAGTCTAAAACAATATTTGATCCACTTATGAAATCTACCCCAAAAATACATGAGTATTCCAAATCTGTTAACACATGAAACAATCAAGGCTTTTCAAACTTCCTAATTCGAATATTCAATTCTACAATTCCTACATTTTGACATTTCGCTCCCTGTGCCGTAATCACCTGAACACGCGATTTTTTTATTTGCTTATAAAAAAATATATTTTCTATATATTTCCTCAGGTATAAATGACTTCTCCGATCCAGTGTCCCATAACGCTTTCGTAAATGTTTCATTTAATAAAATAGGAACGTATGGAACTTCCACTGGAAGCATACACATATCGCAGAAAGTTTAATCGGTATATCCCATGCCGAGTTCTTTTGATTACTTTGAACATCATTAACTTTCAAAACATTCAATCGTCCCCTTTGTATCCTTACGGCTCGGCTGAAATTCTCACTCGAATCCCTATTTCTGCGGTCATCATTCTGAAATCTATTCCTGTTTTCGAACCATTGTTTTCCTTGATGGACATTTTCGTAGTTACCCTTATATTCATTTCTGCCATTATTTGGTCTACGCCCAACTTCTGAATTTCTCCAATTTCTGTGATTATCACCAACATTAAACATCCTACGTTCACTTCAACCTCGTCTTTCCACATTATCACCATTCTGCGAACCCCGCGTTGCTTTGCAAGAATACCTCTCTTCAAATTTAGCTAAGATTTCCAAAAGTTGTACCGTGTTTTGTGGATCTCGGACCTCCACGTAGTCTTGCACTTTTGGTTCGAGTCTAACTAAAATGTGATCTACCAAGTGCGCCTGCGAAATCCCTAGTTCTAGTTTTTGATGCAATTTTAATAAATCGTAAACAAAATCCGTTGGCTCCTGGCTCCTTCCCTTTTGAGACGCGTAAAACATCGTCTCCAAATCTTTCTTATTCCTTATGGCGGGGAATCCTTTTGACAATTCTGCTTTTAGCTGCACGAAATCTGTGGCGGTATCCTGCGCTAACACTGATTCAAATATCTAATACCAATCTAGGGCCCTTCCCTGGAGATGACCTTTCAAATAAGCACATGCTAAATCGCTAGGTATTTCTAGTAATTTTATTTTATTTTATATGACTTCCAAAAAGCCGGCCACATTTTCCGACCCGGAAAAGCACACTTCTGGTAAAATACCAAACCCACTCGAGATACCTGCCCCGTTGTCATATAAATTAAATTTCGTTGGGCGCCACTGTGATACCCTTGTAGTAATGGCTGGGTTTCCAGGTAACTTTACGATAGGCTGTCAATTCACGCTTGTCTCTCCTCCGAACATCACATTCCCCAAATTGCCATCTCGCTTACTGAAACTTCTGTTCTTTTAAAAGCTGTCTTATATGCATTTCTTGTTCACATTTCGCTTCTTGGGTTTTGTATGGAAAAGAGTTGCCATTAATCTTGGCCACCAAAAACCCAGAGGTTATGTTAAAGAAAAGACGCATGAGCCCGTCACAACTTTTCGACCTCCTTTTCTAAATCGGTATCCCCTATCATTAAATCTTCGATCATCCTTCTGAAATCTTTTCCTGCTCTCGAACCCCTGATTTCCTTGACGGCCATTCTCGTAGTTATCCTTATAATCATTTCTGCCATTTTTCGGTCTAAGCACAACCTCCGTATTTCTCCAATTTCTTCGACTGTCACCTACATTAGACATCCTACGCATATTCCAACCTCGTCTTTCCACATTATCACTATTCCCCGAACCACACATTGCTTTACAGGAATACCTTTTCTCAAACTTAGCTACGATCTCCAAAAGTTTGACCTTGTTTTGTGGATTTCGAACCTCCACGTAATCTTGGAATTGTGGTTCAAGTCTAACGAAAATATGATCCACCAATTCTGCCTGCGACATCCCCAGTTCTAGTTTTTAATGCAACTTTAATAAATCGTAAACAAAATCCGTTGGCTCCTGGTCTTTGCTGGCTCGCATAAAACCTGATGTGTAAATCTTTTTTGTTTCGGATCGCGGGAAATGCTTTTGACAATTCTGCTTTTTGCTGCGCGAAATCTGTGGCGGTATTCTGCACTAAAGTTGGTCCGAATATCTGATACCAATCTTGGGCTCTTCCCAGGAGATGACTTTTCAAATAAGCACATGCTAAATCACTGGGTATTTCTAGTAATCTTATATTTGATTATCAATACCGTCCAGGAAGTCGGTCACATTTTCGTACCCGGAAAAGTATACTTCTGGTAAGACATTAAGCCCATTCGAGCTTCCTACCCCGGGGTCATATAAATTAAATCTTGTTAGGCGCCAGTGTGAAAAGACCCCCCTCGGGTGATCTTCTCTTAGATTATCTGCGTGAGCTAGAGGTGTTGGGTCAACTAAAGAATGAGAAGTAGCCATGCTCTTAATATGACTTTATTAAGAACTAAAACTTACCGTAAAATCCGGCGTATAACGCGCACTTTTAACACAAAAAATAAGATTGAAACTAAAAGGTGCGTGTTATACGCTGAGTATAAAAAACGATAGCTTTAAAAAAAAAGGGTGTGTTTATGACCACACGATAGAAGTGATTTCTAATTTTGTAATGTTATTTCAGGGATTAGTTTGGTGAATAAGAAACAAAAGGAGATATTAGTATTGTCCTATAAAATTATTTTTTCATATGTCTGTACTCATAAAGTAATATTTTTGTGCTAAATATACAAGCGTATTTGGGAATTAATTGTATTCTAAGCAGGAAACAATAGGTTTATGGTAGCTGAAATAGGTTATAAATACTTTAGATTCAAAATTTTATTTAAATATCTATAAAAAAAAACTCAGTCAAGCGTTTTTTTCGTACATCCTCGTGCTTCATTTGAATCATTTGACATAATAAAATTTAATTTTGATTTTAAAAAATCAACTAAAGGTTTTGATTTGTCTTTTGAAAAATCTACTTTAAAATTCCTACTTAAAATCATTACAATTTGTTCAGAAGACCCGATCCGGTTTTGTGAATTTTGGTTGTAATTTAATAATATTCAATTCTATCAATGAATTAATTTAAGCAAAGGGATAGCAAGACAGGTAAGTTTATTGGGAAGAGAGGAATCTAGGTCAAAACCTTTAAAAAGGAATTTAATCAAAAGATTTATATCACATAATCTCTGGCTTATACTAGGTCTTTTGTCATTGTATGGCAGTTTTGTACAAATACATCCGGTGCTGCTGCAAGGAGAAAGTCTTCTTAATTATATTTTGTTTTCTTGTATTTAAATTAACTTTTTATTAATACCTGTATACTTAATTTTGTTATTTTAAATTTTTAATTGTTTTAATTTTCTTTTTAGAATCAAAGTATATTTCAATAATTTGATTAAAAGAACAATTTGTTCATTGTTTTTCTGATTCGCTTAAGAAAATATATTTTTATTCTTACGATCGCTGCAATATTGCTAATGATAATTATACTATTTACTTAGTTCTACAAAAATTTGTCCTTTTTCTACATTTTATGTTTAACTCTAGTGTAAGGCTTATCTTTCTCTCTAAGCCTATTTTTTTAAAAATATTATGTTTCATTTTCATGCTTCAACTAGGATTAGAATTAATCCCGCATTCATTTTAGTAGAGAGATGTGGCGTGGGGGGTACTTAGATCGAAGCTAGGAACTTTACTTTTACTGCCTATTGGTAGGGGGACAAAGTGCGATTTAGAGTGGTGGGGGGAAACGTCCCTCCTTTCCTTTTTAGGGGTGTGATGTCCGACTGAAGCCGAAAAAAGCTGAATTAGCGTTACATTCCTGAGTGTGACGTTCAGTCAAATTTACTCTGTAGCAAAACGCGCCAATAGAAGTTATCACTTCAATAACAAAAGAGATGAGCATATTTTTTTTTCTTTTTTTTACTTCTACATGTACCGAAATACTGTTTATTTAAAAGAGATGACACTTTATGAACTAAAAGAGTTGTACAGTTCTAGAAGAAAACTATTTTTCAAAAGTCTGGAATATTACATCGAATAAATGACCTCAGAACATAAGAGTAATGTATACTAATATTTCAGATTTCTTCGTAAAAAAGGGGGTGCGCGTTATACAGCAAATATACCTTAAAATCCGGCGTATAACGCACACTTTTAACACAAAAAATAAGATCGAAGCTTAAGGGTGCGCGTTATACGCCGGGTATAAAACGAGAGCTTTAAAAATAACAAAAGGGATGAGCATAAAAAAAAATTACTTCTATATGTATCGAAATACTGTTTATTTAAAAGAAATGGCATGCATTATGAACTAAAAGATTTGTAGCTCTAGAAGAATACTATTTTTTCAAAAGTGTAGAATAATACCTCGAATAAATAACTTCAAAACATAAGATCAATTTATACTATAATATCAGATTTCTTACAAAAAAGGGGGTGCGCGTTATACGGCGAATGTACCAAAAAATTAAAAAATGCAAGTTGAAAGTACAGGTGCGCATTATACGCCGGATTTTACGGTAATCCTTTAACAGATTAGATAATGGTTATATATGTGAGAATCCACGATGAACACACACAATACAAGTAATACCGAACTAACTTTACTCGGACCACTATCTAACCCGCCTAATCACAATTTCAATAATAACGCAAGTCCTAATATTAAATAGTCAATCCTACCTTAATCCAATCGTAGCTCCGATTCTAGGGAGTGGCGTCTTTACGCGAGTGCAATGGTATGCACCTTGACCTAATGGCTTTATCTTCGGAATAACCTCTGTTGGCCGTCCTTTCACAATTGTATCAATCTCTCACATAACATTCCCCAAATTGCCCTTCCACTTGCTGAAACTTCTGTTATTTAAAAGCTATCTAATTTGCATTTAAACTTCACGTTTCACTTCTTGGATTTTGGTTGGAAAAGCGTTGCCATTAATCTTGGCCCCAAAAGTACCCAAAGGACATGTTAAAGAAAAGACGCGTGAGCCCGTCACAAAACAGACGAGATTTGGGGCAATGTCCATTTTGTAATCAGACGCAATATCATCGTTGGATTGTCGTGCAAGGCGCGTGCGCCATTCTCCACCAACTCATCAATCCCTTTATTCACTCGTGATAAGCTTGAGCACTCATCACCCGTGATTGGCTATACATGGCTCCGCCCACATCCTGTTTGAAAATTATAAAAGGAAGACTCATTTCGACGCTTCACATCAGTTGCCTCGCCAGCACGATGAACCAAATCGATGCCTTTCCTGAGGCAGGGGCGGCTCTAGGGCTGGACAAACCGGACCCTTGCCCGGGGCAGCAAATTTTAAGGGCGGAATTTCGGTCAAATTTGAAAAATATATTTTTTATTGTTACAAAAAATTTGATATATTTTCTGAAATGTTATTGAGTCTGAATTTGATATTTCATTGAACGTATCTTATTTTTTTTTTACTTTTTACTCTGTATATTTAATTACAGTTTTCTTTTATGTTGAAACTTGAAGGGTTTGAGGCAGGAGTATATGTTAGAGCATTAAGTTTCATATGTTTACACATCTTAAACTAGTAACTTTCTCCTCATTCCGGAGTGAGGTCACAAGTGACATTCCTTTCACCCTTATGATGTCCGGTTCCAGCTATCCAAAGGGGACAAGGGTAATAAGAGGTTTGAGTAGATACAGAGCCACAGGAGATGCTTTATTTTAGTCTTGAGTGTAGTTATTATAAATTAAAACAAACGCTAGACAATTTTTCAAAGAAATTGAACTGCTTAATTAGACGATTCCATTTCATTCGTTTGAAATAATAACAAGTAATTACATTCTTAATTTCGAATTATTTTGAATTTTTTAAGACTAAAATAATATATATATATATAGAGAGAGAGAGAGAGAAGGGCGGCATTGGACAGAGGGGCGGCATTTTCCATTTTTGTCCGGGGCGGCAAAACTGCTAGAGCCGGTCCTGCCAGAGCACATTTCAAACACCGTGGTACCTGTGACGCTGCCCGAGAAACCAGATGCGTTGGAATATGCAGCTCGCCAAGTTCAAGTCAGAGCTTTCATCATCTACAAGGAGCCCAACACTAAACGTGTGTTTGTATTGTTTTGTAAAGACAATTGACCCCTAAAAGAAACAATGGTGGACAGTTGCAAGCGTAACACAATGGAGGTCAAACATGTCAACGAATTTAGGCCCGACGATGAGTTGTGGTAAAAGATCTCCAAGGGACATTTTGAAAAATCCCGATCGACCTCTGAAAAACACCGACGAGAAGATGGTGTATATTTATAATAACATGTTTTTTGTCAAAAAAGACTTTACCTTTGGCTTTCGACAGGTAAAACCCGGAGAGATCCACCTGATTAAAACGAACAACGTGCCCATGCTGATTTATGAATTTCCATCCTCGAGTATCAGGTGTCGAGCCAATCCCAATTTGTTTAGGAAGAGCTTTCAGCCGTTTGACCAGATACTCTATCATCGAATGGTATTGGAGCCCCTCACGGCGTATCTGAACCCGGCTGGAATCCGTTACATCTTATTGACGATGCAAAAGACTGTGTTTGGTTTGGATATTATCCCCGAAACCATTCTCTCCCAGCTCACTGAGAATGGATTTAACCTGGGGGGTTTCAGGAAAATTAAGAGGAATGCTATAAGCTACCTATAAGCTATCCCCTCCTACCCCGGCTCATGTACCTGCCGAGACGAGAAAGCGACCGTTGGAAAAAACGCCCGGATCTTCCTCCAAGAGACTCAGGTTTTCAAACAGATCCAAAGTGCACATCACACACATCATTAGACCATCTGTTGGGAATAAAAATGATTTGTGTGAATGAGTGTCTGCATGGCGCCACGTTTTTGTAACTATGAAGAGGTTGTGTGACGTCATTAGGTTCTGCACATAAAAAGGGTGAAGCAATCACGTGCTCTCACTCTCGCTCGGTAGTTCTGAATAAAAGTTATTTTAATTGACTGGCTCAAGACTGAATAATTATTTCCACCAACACCCAGCATCGGGTAGATGCAGTTCACAGAATTTTAAAATTGAAATTGTTCTTTACATAAGTTTTGGTACCCTTGGCGGGACGGGTTGTTGGTTGGTAACGAAACTGAAACCGAATTAGAATTGTTGAATTTTGAGCTATTGAACTTTGAACTTTTTGAACTATAAAATGGAAGTGAGTGCGTTGAAAGCAGAAAGAAAAGGTCTGAGAACAGCCTTTTCTCTCAGTCTGAAAAAGATTGAAACTGAACTAATGAAAGAAAACGTCGATATGATTCAACTTTCGAATTTGAAAACTCAATTTATGGATAAATTTCAGAGACTCGACGCTTGTCAGAATCTAGTTTCTAAGCAACTCTTGGAATTAAAAGATGCCGAGCAAGAATATTTGGATGATATAGAAGACGCAGAAAACTACTGTGACCGCTACATCGAAATGTGTTCCCGAGTAGATTTGAAAATACGAGAAACTGTTGCTCCTACCGCGAAACTGAAAAGAGAAGTTTTAAATTACCGAAAATAGAATTGAAGAAGTTTAGTGGCGAAGCCAAAGACTTTTTGGCCTTCTGGAGTCAGTTTCAGAAAATTCACAATGATAAAAGCATTGCGGAAGAAGACAAGATGCAATATTTATTACAATCCGTGGAACCGAAATCGAAAGCAGAACGGTTAGTGTTGAGTTTCTCTGCAACGGCGGAAAATTATCCTACAGCCATTGATCAATTAAAAGAGAGATACGGCCGTGAAGACTTGCTAGTACAAATTTACGTACGTGAACTTTTAAGTTAAGTTATGAAGAACGCTGTTTCTGGAAGAACAAAAACTGATTTTCCCGCCTTGTACGATGAATTTGAAGGGAAATTACGGTCGTTGGAGAGCCTTGGACGAACACAAGAAAAATATGGAGACTTCCTGACACCATTGGTAGAGTCCTGTTTACCCGAGGAAATCCTGGTGGCCTGGGAAAAAAAACGGAATACTGAAACAGACGCTAAAGGATCACGTACTCTAGAACATTTAATTACTTTCCTTCGCCTGGAAGTCCAAGTGGAAGAGATGTGCAGCTGGCAAAATCCGGTTTTGGAACTCCTATCCGAAAAAGAGATCCCCCAACTGAAAGGGTTAATAAACCATCTGAACTAATGACTGCATCAGCCCTGGTGAGTTCCGAAAAGGCCTCAGATAAAAAAATCTATAATTGTATATTTTGTGAGAAATATCATCCCAGTGAAAAATGCTTTAATGCTAGAAAAATGTCTTTAAATGCTAAGAGACAATTGTTATTAATAAAAGGTGCTTGTTTTATTTGTTTAAATAGATCTCGACATTTGAGTAAAAATTGTGATATTAAAAATAATATTAATTGTTCTAAATGTAATTATTCTCATTTTGAAATTATGTGTCCAAAATTAGATAAGAATTATGATCAAAAATGTTCCATAAAAACTGAGAACTCTCTATCAAGTAACTGCAACAGAAACCAAAGTATTTACTTTCAAACTCTCTGCGTTTTCATTCGCATTAAAGGTCAGGAAAGGAAAGTTAGAGTTCTGATTGATACCGCTTGTGAAAATAGCTACACATTAGTGAAAGTGTTACTAGTATTTTGAAGGCCACTCCACTTAAGCCGCATTCACACCAAGGCAGCCAGCGTCAAGCGTTGAGCGTCTAGCCAATCAGAGACTTCATCTCGGGCGAAATGAAGTCTCTGATTGGCTAGACGCTCAACGCTTGACGCTTACTGCCTTGGTGTGAATGCGGCATTAGAGAGGAAACTATAATTCATTCTCTGTTCGGGGGCAACGAAACTAAACCGAAACATCACAGCGTGTTTTCTATTGAAGTCAGTGAGATTTGAAACGCTCTTATGTATGTAGTTTTGAAGCGCTATCGGAAAAGAAAATACGTAGATTTATTTCTAAGATTGAGGATAAGCTTATTTTATATGAGTTAAAAAATAAAGAAATTATTTTATCGGATTTAAATTGTAAAGAAACGGAAATTGGGCTTTTGATTGGAGCTGATAATATAGGAAAATTATTGACTGGGAATTTAATTGAATTAAATTCGGGTTTAACTGCTATTGAAACTAAACTAGGAATGACGGTAATTGGAAAGGTAAGTTCGAACGTTAAAAACGCTATGTCAACGACATCTTTGCATGTTTGGAATGTTAGCGTTATAAAGAATTATGGGAACTTGATGTTTTAGGAATAACGGATCCCTTACTTAATGAGAATACAAAGTAAAATTTTGATTTAACCGATTTTAAGAATAAAATGAAAATTCTTCCCGATGGAAGATATGAAGTAAAACTCCCATGGAAATGTAACTCTGAAAATTTGCCCAGTAACAAAGAACTAACATGGAAAAGGCATCTACGGAGGATGAATAAATTAAGAAACGGTAAATTTTTTGATGATTATAAAAGTATGCTTAGGGAATGGGAAGATTTAAATATATCATTGAACGTGTGCCGGAAGTAGAATTGAACAATGAATGCCATTATTTACCGCATAGACCTGTGATTAAATTAGATAGTGCGACTACAAAAATACGACCCGTATTCGATGCTTCGGCCCGTGAAAAAGGGAAACCATCTTTGAACGACTGTTTATGTAAAGGTGTAAACCTTATTGAACTGATACCTGACATTTTAGATCGTTTTAGAATTTATCCAATAGGAATTGTAGTCGATATTGAAAAGGCTTTTTTAATGCTTTCTGTTGCGCCGAAAGATAGAGATTATCTCAGATTTTTATTCCCATGCAATGAAAAACAATTAGTGTACAGACATTGTCGAGTTGTGTTTGGGGTGACTTCAAGCCCTTACTTATTGAATGCATCTATTATGCATCTGTTAGAAAACTGCAATTCTGAATATAAGGAAGTTGCATTAAAGTTAAAATCTTTTTATGTTGATAATTGTGTAACTGGTGTTTTCAGTGTTGATGAAATAGAGATATTTATTGGGAAGACTAAATTAATTATGTCGGAAGGATGTTTTAATTTACGTATTTTTGAGAGCAATGTGGCGAGTAAAAGTGTTGATAAACACTCAGGCGAAACTTTTATTTTGGGTATCATCTGGGACTTGGATAATGATGTTTTGAAATGTTGCACGAATTTCGACTCATTAACGTACGAAGCGAAAATAACGAAACGATTAGTTTTGTCTACTGTACAAAAAGTTTTCGATCACATTGGAATGTTGGCGCCGTCTACATTGCTCCCAAAATTACTATTGCAGAAACTATGGAAAATGAAAATAGCATGGGATGAGGAACTTCCTCAGAATATTGTAAATAAATTTATGAAATGGTGAAATTCAAAGTTTGAAAGATGTAACTGTGCCACGTTGTATGAAAATTGATATTTTTACTGAATTGCATGCATTTGTTGATGCAAGCAAAGGGTCACATGCGGGATGCGTCTTTGCTCGATCAATAGTTGATTCTAGAGTTAGCGTAATTCTCGTTAGAGAGCGAAGTCTAGAGTAGCTCCTCTCAAACTTTTGAGTATACTGCGTTTAGAACTAATGGCTTGTTGTGTAGGTGTGCTCGACTTATAAATTCTATTTTGAAAGCGCTTAATATGCCGGACTTGAAAGTTACTCTTTGGTCCGATTCCACAACAGCACTTTGGTGGATTAAAGAATATGGAAATTGGTCAGTTTTTGTAGCTAATAGGGTAAAGGAAATTAGACAACCGACTCAAATTCAATCATGGAAGTATGTTCCAGGAAACATGAATATCGCGGATTTACTATCTCGTGGTTGTTCTCCACGACAATGCTTATTTCTAGATGGTGGGAGGGCCTTTCTGGTTGAAATAAAATTCGGAATATTGGCCAGATGGTGAAATCAGTTGCGAGCCTCAAGAAGTTAACGTAGAGAGAAAGAAAACTAAAAATGCTAATGCTGATCTAGCAAACGATGCACCCCCCTTGCTTATATGTAATGTGTCTGTGATTATGATAAGAGTATTTGCGTGGATTTTAAGATGTAAATAATTGTCGCAAAGACTATAACAAATGTAAAGAACATGAACTTTCTGTTGCTGAAATTGAAAATTCTGAAAAAACAATTGATTCGTTTAAGTCAAACATATTAATTACCTGATGTTGAATCTTTAAAATTCGTTACCTTTATTGATAATGATAATATTTTAAGAGTAAAATTTAAAATAACTGAATGAAATGATAAAGGTTCTTTTTTTATATCCTATATTGTTACCTGATAAATGTGAATTTACAAAACTTTTTTAATTAGATCTATACACAAAAACAACTGTCATGCTGGAATCCAAATAATGCGATCATTAATTAGAGAACGGTCCTGGATTATCAGAGCTAGAAAAACTATTAAGAGTATTTTGAATGAATGTGTTATTTGTGCTCGTTAATCGTTGTCAAGCGGACAATCACCTTTACCACCAGACCGTGTGACTGATTGCGCGATATTTGAAGTTGTAGGAATTGACTTTTAGCTGGACCTCTGTTTCTAAAAACTGGCGAAAAGGTATGGATTACATTGTTTACTTGCGCAGTCTATCGCACACTCCATCTTGAATAAGTAAACGCTTTATCTTCTGATGCATTTTTGCTAGCCCTTAGGCGTTTCATTGCCAGGCGAGGGAGGCCCAGGATAATTTACTGTGATAACGGTACTAATTTCCGAGGTACTTTCAATGACCTTTCGAAATTGGATTGGCATAAAATATCGAGAGAAACATCAACTCAAAAAATAGTTTGGAAATTTATACCACCCACCGCCGCATGGGAGGCTGGTGGGAAAGGATGGTTCGCATTATCAAGGAACTATTGAGACGTTCTCTTGGAAAATCAATATTGTCCTATGAAGAATTATCTACAGTGATTTGTGATTGTGAATTTTTAATCAATAGTAGACCTTTAACTTATATATCTGAAAATCCACAGGAATTGATCCCTCTTACTCCAGCAATGTTTTTAATAGAGAATCGCTGTTCTGATACTACCGATATTGACGAATTAAATTCGAAAAACTTAAGAAAAAGAATAAAATATAGAATTAAACTTTTAAGAGATTTAAGGTAACGTTTCAGGAAAGAATATCTAAGTGAGCTAATACAAACACAAAATGATAAACGGGAGCGGGAACCCCGAGTTGGGGAAATGGTCTTAATTGGGAACGACAATAAGAAACGTTTGACTTGGCCTATAACTAAGATTATAGAATTAATCCCTGGTCGAGATGGAGAAATTCGAACAGTTCGGCTAAAAACTCAACGTGGAACAGTAATACGCCCGGTGCAACGTATCTTCCCTTTGGAAGTACAAGCGATTTCAAATAGCGATAAGGAGTTGAAAGAGGAATCAATTTCTGTTAAATATATACTAAACCTGAAAAAGTCTTGAATACTAATGATGTAATTGTAAAAAAATATGCTTCTTCAGGAAGATTGGTTATAAAAACCAAAGAGACTTGATCTTTTGAATTATAACTGTTATAGGTTTGAGACTCTCCCCAAGTCTCAAAGGGGGGAGTATGTTGTGAATAAAAATGATTTGTGTGAATGAGTGTCTGCTTGGCGCCACGTTTTTGTAACTATGAAGAGGTTGTGTGACGTCATTATGTTCTGTATATAAAAAGGGTGAAGCAATCACGTGCTCTCACTCTCGCTCGGTAGTTCTGAATAAACTTAGTTATTTTAATTGACTGGCTCAAGACTGAATTACACTGGTGTGCAAAACTTAAGCAACAATGTAAAAATTTAGCAGATAGCCATGAAATTGCAGAAAAGGAGATCTGGAGATCAGTAGAGGGAACAAGTAAGTCAGTAGAAACGTCATGCGTATGCAAATATCAGGAAAAAAACGTCAGAAGCGATGTGAGCGTACGCAAAACGCGTGATGTCAGCGCGCGCTGCTCAACAGTAGAATGAAATGAAGGACGGAGACGCAATTCACCATATTCTCTGCAAGTGCCCGTGAGTCAGTTCGTGAAATATGGCTAGAAGAAATCATCTGGATGACTTCACACATGGAAGAATGATCGGAAAGCTGGAGGAGGGGCGTACTGTCACCAGTGTAGCTGCAGAGTTCGGAATCAACAAAAGTGTCGTTTCGCGCGCTTGGAAAGCGTTCCAAACCACAGGTACAGCTGTTAGAAAGGTTGGTGGTGGCCGCCCGAGGACGACAACTGCAGGGGATGACCGATATATCATCCTGCAGGCGAAAAGCGCCATTGCTCAGAAACTCTGTACAGCAACGGGTCGACAAGTGTCGCGGTTTACTGTGGCCAGACGCCTTCACAAAGGGGGCCTGTTCCTGAGGAGGCCGCCGTCCTGAACGCTGCCTCCCGTTGAAAGTTGGCCACCGAAGCCACCGTTTACAGTGGGCCAGAGAGCACA
>BMAV01017490.1:0-103398 GCA_019973955.1 Trichonephila inaurata madagascariensis | reverse complement strand
CAGGAGTTTGAATTACATGGAATTTAAAAGAATCTATTTCGTCAAAAATGTGTCACTGATAACATTATTGTTTATAAGCTGCATGTCTAAATCCAAGAATTCAACCATATTAGATTTAAGGTTAATTATTAGAAGGTTTAGGTAGAAGGTCGAGGGTAGAGTGTAATAAATTGGTTTGAATTCGCTATTTTTACCAAAAACTATTAGATCATCTACATAATGATAAAGCAAGTAAGGTTCATTAACAATGGGATCATTTTCAAAACATTGCAAATAGAGGTTAGCTAAAGAATTATTTGCAGAACCACTTTAAGGTAGTGCCAAGATCTGCTTACAAATTGTAATCTACTTTCTTGTAACACAAGATTAACAAAACAAAAAAAATTTTCCTTTTTCACATTGAGTAATATAATCCAGATTTATCTTAAATCCTTTGAAGAAGAACCCTAATGATATCATCAGTATCATTAGAGTTAAAAAGGTCGTGAGAAACTTCTTCCCAAAGTTTCTCTTTGACCGTCTTGCCTATCTAAGGGTGTGCGAGCCAGATAATTCCATATAATCACTATTATTTATTTAGTCAAACAAACTAACCAACAACAATCTATTCCTATGGTGAATGTCAAATGAGTAGCAGGGAGAAAGTCATGATTTTTAAGCAAATACGTGTAATCAACTTATTTAATTCAACGTAACCTATCAATGACTCTTAATCTCAAATCTACTAATTTAACTCAGTGGTAAAACACCACTCTCAATCTTTACAGGCGAAAGTAAACCTTATTCAATCTTACATAAGTAGCGAATATAGCTGCTTCCTATCTCCTTCTCTATAATTACAAAACTCTTGACTTTATATAGTCGAACTGAGATGAATATTACAGTTCATTCTTGAGAGCGATGACTGTGAGTTAAACGTGAATGCTATCCCAAAGATTCCCAAGAGCATTAGTGTGACTGTCGCGTAAAGCTCCGTCGCTAGGTCCTCAAAGTCAAAGTCGTGCATGGAAAAAATTAACATATCCTTCGTGACTCTGGATTTAGCTACTAGACTTGATAATTGAATATGAATCACATGCATATACACATGCATATTCTACATTCACATGCATATTCTAATACATACATGACATGTATATTCTAATTCAAGTGAAACAAACTGAAACTTTCAAAATCATGGTTTCAAACGTAGTCGGACACTTTAATTGTTCTTGAAACAATGCTTGTGTGTTCGATGTTTAACTTCATTTGATAATAGCATATACATAACTTTTGCGTTCCGAATAAGAAACAAAAAATGCACATCTTTTTTTTAACATTTCTATATAATGCATCTCTCCCATAAACTCTTTTCTATATTATTAAAATCATTGATTACTCAGAAAATCATCTTCCAGGGAAGAAAATCCATGTGTTCATTTTACAACCTTTTATGCTGTGGAATATGGGTTTTTTAACAACTTCAATAACAGGATAAATCAAAGTAAATGCTTCATTATGGAAATAAATACAACTTCATGATGTTTTTAATATACAATTTGTGTGAAATATATGTCTCATTTGTACACGTTCAATAAAATTACATGAAAACATTTTTAAGTATATGTCAAAGAAATAAAAATAAAAAAATTTTTAGTATAAATGAAAGACACTTTAGCATCCGTCTCCATGGTAATGAAAATTACTTAATCCTTATTTAATTAATTTTATTAAGTAAACATGCCAAACAGAAAAGAAAACAGATTCTTTTTTGGGGTTACATGGAAAACAACATTTTTATTTTCTTTAATGTTCTTTTTTACTGTTGAGAGATAAGAGTAAATAAATCATGGTTAATGAAGTAATCAGCATAGTTCTGAATAACAAAGAAAAATAATAAATAAAAAAACAAAACGTAAACAATGCAGTATTTTGAAAAGTTTCGCTATGCGTCTCCAATTGCTGTGCTTGTACATTTCCTTATTTATACTGTACGAATGTTATCGTATACGGTAGAATCCCGAAAAGCCGTCCTTATGTGGTTCGAAAAGTGGCCAAGTTTGTGAAAATGCCGGGTTATCGAGAATGAGATTAAAACCCTCTAAGCGGTCTGCACTTAGTCTTGTCATTCTGGAGATGCTTCAAAAATGCACCGCACATATTCTTTTTGCTTTCAGGTGGGGTTCTCAAAAGCGGTTGAGCCGTAATTTTAAGAATGCGGCTCGGCCGCTTTTGGGAATCTTGCTTGAAGGCAGAAAAAGCAAGAATGGCGGAATCTCTGGAAATGGCGGAATTTTACGTGCAGACCACTTGGAGGGTTAAAAAAAGTATTAGTACGAGTGTTTGCTTAGAAAATATTGTACGGCACTTGTATGTATTGTTTGCTTGAAAATTCAACAGAAATTAAACTGCCCAAATACGCTTTAACAAAGAAAAAGTACGTACTTTGCAAAGGCATAGAGAATTTACTACGTTAAAG
This sequence comes from Trichonephila inaurata madagascariensis, assembly GCA_019973955.1. NCBI lineage: Eukaryota > Metazoa > Arthropoda > Arachnida > Araneae > Nephilidae > Trichonephila > Trichonephila inaurata. Next base: position 100,940 of record BMAV01017490.1, on the reverse strand, counting down.
TTAAATTAAAGAATACATAACATACAGTAATTTACCTGACGAGACACACTTTAGAAAAATATTTTATGAAAGGCATAAAGCTGAGTGTAATGAAAATTTAGCAGCAGAATTTGTAAAAACTGGCTACTTATCTTAAAGAAAAGCGTTATGCGGTGACTCTTCTGTAATGCTCACTGCGTGTTTTTTTTAGACCTGCAAGGTTGTGGCCGAGTTATCGGGACTTCCGGGATATCGAGCGCAGAGTTTTCGGAACTCTACTGTAATACCATTAATGCGATTTCATAAATGTTACATATAAATTTATAATTTAATGCGAAAAACGCTGAGGTCATTTCTTTTTAATTGAATAGTATTCCTTATATAGTATTAAACATTTATAAAATTTTTAATATTACCTTAAATTTAGGAGTTTTTGTATTTTCAGGTTTTGTGAATTTTTGAAAGACACTCACAAGATAACTACACTTTTATCATAAATTAAGGAAAAATCTCAAAAATAGCGTTAACTCGCCTAAAAATAAACCAATCTCAAGGAAATTTGAATACTTTTGTTAAGTAAAAGGAGCTGAACAATATTACATTATGCAAAATAGTGACGATGCATTCGGAATAAATCAAGAGGAGAGCGAGCAAGATCGCTATTGTCGTTGCATGTACGAGGTTAAAAATCTGGGATAGCGAAATTGTAACAATGACGTCCTGGCACCATTTCACCGAAGAACTGCAATATGAGAACTATTGGGAGACTAGATGGAGGACAAAGTCAAATAGAGATGAATGGATTATGGCTAAATGTGTGTGACTAGATGGTTGAATGTGAGTCCGTCTGTTATTCATAGACTTTGGCAACAATTTCTAACAACGGATTTGGCATCCAGGATATCTTCAGCCAATGACAGGCATTGACTACCACGAGTGCCGATCACTGGCATTTTTCATTATGGGCATGAAGGAATAGAACCAAAATTCCGGCTGAAGTCCGATCCTCCCTCGCTGCAAGCTCCAAATGCTTGGTATGAGATCAATCCAGCGTTGAAGGCTTACTGAACGTGGGCTTTATGATAGCCAACCGGACATTTACTTCCCTCTCCCATCATGCCATAAGCAAGAACGTTTGCAATGGACCCGTCATCATATTCACTGGACGAGTGGTCAATGGAGGACTGTTCTCTTTTCGTATGAGTCCAGATTTAGCCTCGGAAGCGATAATAAGCGCATTTTTATTTGAAGATAACCTAGAACTCGTTTTCATCCATGACACATTCGTGACAGAGATGCATATGGACCAGACAGTGTTTGTGTTTGGGGTGGTATCTCTTTGGGTGTACGCACAGATCCCCGTGTCATTTCCAGTGGAAATGTTAATGCTCACAACTATGCAGGTGACATTCTGGATGTTTATGCGCATCCTTCTGTCGAGATTGTGTGTTATGTGATGCTTTCGTGCTACAGGATTATAATGCGAGACCACACAGGACTAGCATTGTTTATGCTTAGATTGGGCAGGTAGCAATTCAGAGCATGCAGTGACCAGCTAAATCATCAGACATTAACTCTATAAAGCATGTTTGGGACGCTCTAAGACGACGTGTAGCTATCTCAATCCCCTTTCAAGACCATATCCAGGCCTTCCAATTGCCTTGGAAAAGCAATGACTTGCACTTCCACAGAATTAATAGACCACATAATTGAGAGCATCACACATCGCTGATATGTGCTGTATTACTCTTTGGGAGTATTATACCTCATATTAATGGAACTTTTTCTATATCAAACCCACTCCTCTGATCTATTCGTTGTAAGCATATGCTAATTTCTATTACACTATAGTTGTCTGAAGATTTCTTTTTTACTAATTTAAACCTTCATATGCGTTGTATAATGTGTATAACTTTCTTTAAATTCTATGCATAACTTTTTTAGTTATTGCCATTTTTATGATTTTTCCTTAATTTATGATAACTAATGTATAAACCGTTTCATTAATAAAAATGCTTAAAAAATTATAATTCAGAATATTATTTCACTTGGTTTGTAGAAAAATATAAAAAGAATAAGAAAGCCTAAATGCGTGTATTCAAATCAGCTTAGTATTTCCATTCCTGAGATTTAATTTTTTATTCTCCCATTTTTTTGGTTTTTTATATAAATGAATACAAATAAGATGAATTTTGTTTTTTGGTTATTCTTTCTGTAAGTTTCAGAGTTCTGTAACTTTTTATTAGGTTCCAACTAGTTTCTAAAGTTTGTTTTCGTAATATAATTTTTACACCACCTTCGGCAATATATCCCGATTTTTAAATTGATTTAGAATAACAACATTGCTATTTTTATTCCAGTGATAAAAATTTTTACAAATACTATTTTTGTTAAGGTGTGAATGTAATTGATTACACCAGGCCATCTTTTACACGTACCAGATGAAAAGAAGAAACGAAATGAAAGATTTTTATAATTTGTTGTCAACTCTTTGTAAAGAATGATTACGACGTAAAAGTAATAATATAAACTGGGAATTTTCTCCTTTTTTGGGAATAAAACCAAATAAGTCCCGCCTAAAAATGATTTAAGTAAATAACTAACAGGAACCAAGAAATCTTAAGAAATAATATATTATTTACCACTTAAGCGGTAAATCTTTTTGCCCCAAATATAAACAAAGGTAAGGTACATTATATATATATATATATATATATATATATATATATATATATATATATATATATATATATATATATATATATATTGCACAAAACCAAGCATGCATTAATAATGCTTAACAGAATGCGAAAATGCAAGAAATTTATTTAAACTTTTTATCACTATTTTTTATTTTACAGTTGTGGAACACAAAACCATTAAATGTTTGAATTTTAAAAATGCACTCTACATGCTATGAACAATGCTATATCTTAAACGAATTTACCACATACTTAAAAAACAATCATATTTTTACATCTTTTTCAAACAGTTGAAGTTTTTGTATGTGTGTGTGTGCATATTAATGAACCATGGTGTAATAATAAGTCTTAAATAGCAATGGGGACAGAGGTAATGTCGGCTTTTCGATTATCTTTCCATTTTCATTTCTTCTCAAGCAACAAACTGCACATTGCTTCGCCAATCCCTGTTCTTTATCGAATATTTTCAAAAATCTAAATTCCTGCCTTTAATGAAAAATTCCCACCTTCACCACAAATAATATCCCGAATGAGAAGTATTTTAGTACCATGGACAAACTTAATCTATTAAAAACACTAACACTAATAAGCTCACTTTAAGAATTGAAAATATGTACAAATCAAAGATAGAACAAAAAATATTTATGTATTAGTGCCCGTATAGCGTACGGGCGAACCGGTTGTAGCCAGCTTTCGTTAGCCCTTACGGTGTACGGGCAAAACAACTAAGGGATTAAATGTAAAGTTATTAAAATTTTGTGTGATTAATATAAATCAGAATTAAGAGTATTAATTAGTATTTATTCAATTAGTAAAAATGATGTGGCAATTTAATTTGAACATTATACTTTGAAGAAAATATTTTATCGTAAGTATTCAGATACTTAAGAATTTCGATGTTTTATACTTAAATGTTTTATATCCCAGATCTTAGGAATATTATGGCATATCAATATTTTGCACAAAATATATATAGATGAATTATTAAATATTAATCTATACGTATTTAATAAAATCTAAATATATAAGTATGTTTATCGTATGAAAAATTATTAAATGGTACAAATAGTAATTTTTGAAGATTACAAAGAACGTAGTAAAAATCCTAAAGACTATAACAATTCCTATAGATTTCCCTATATTCCTACAGATGTAACTATTAAGAAACCAAAAATGTTACAAGGAAATATAGGGTAAAAATAGTCATTTTCCTCTTTATTGTTATATGAACCGGATTTCAAAAATGACACTGCAAAAAAATGATTCGTCATTAAGAACAATTTTTTATACCATTACAGTACCCTTTAAATTTTTTTAAGCAACTCTATTGTGAAACTTGTATTTTAATATTTTGTCTGAACAAATTGGAACTAATTTTGGGATCCATAATACAAGGATTCATTTTCTGTTTGCCTTGAGACTGTTATAAAAGATAATAATAAATGCATAATCTTCTTTGAATGAAAGAGAAAGTTATTTTATATATATATATATATATATATATATATATATATATATATATATATATATAGTACTTAATTTCTTGAATCATATTATTAATAATGTTTCATGTTTGGAGCTCAACTAATAGACAATTGTATTTTTTAAAATTAATTATAAGTATTTATTATAGATTATTTATTTATTCAACAGAGGGGTTGAAGTTTTGTAATACAATAAACATAGTGTATATTGTTTATTCACATGTTCTATAAAACCAATCTTCAGATTCAGGCAAATTATCAAGGCCGACTATTTCTTTATTTAAGACACATATGAGCTTATAATATTTCACAATATTTTTTTGAGCCGTAGGCGTATTACCCTACCTAACAAACAAAAAATTACGCGTATTGACCTATCATAAACTACTGACATCTAATCTGAATGTGTTTGCCGAATTCGACCGAAAATTTTTAGAGCAGTGACAGTAAACAATATGAAGACCACAAATCACCATAGATATGGGTCGCAAACCACACGAAATCGGAGAAATTTAAAACGTTACAGGATGTGATATCAAGAGGAATGAAAGAGGTAAATAAAGTATATTTTATTATGGATGGAAATCATGTTTACAAAACGAACAAGGCATCATCACATCTCGACATTAGAAACGCAACTGAATTTGTTTTGAATGTTTCCGACAATCCTTCGTCCGTTATTACCGGCTGTGCTTTGACCAACGCGGCTGGAAATTAGAACCAATTCCTGAGACAATCACTTGCTAATGCAATTCTGACGTCAAGCTTTGATGCATTGTTCGTGATGTAAAAAATGATTTGCGTCTAATAATTGTATTTTTAATCTAATATTGTCTCTTTTCATTCCACAATACATCACACACTTCAACTGTTTTTGAGAACCACTCCGACTATATATGGTTTGTGACCCATGTTCTATGGTGATATACATTTATGAATTCCAAAGTAAGTCAGAAATTTAAAAGATGAAAATGTTTCCTCTACAAAAGCTTTGTATTAGATTACATGATGATATGGAGAAAATGAAAATCAATATAAAATAAAATGAAAAAATTTTTCTCTCGAAACATATTCACCACGTTTTACCGCTATACCACGTTTAATCAGGAGAAATTTGCAAAGGATGTGTGATATCAAGAGGAATGAAAGATGTTGTGACATGGTCGACCTTCGTAGACCCTGTCGTGGGGTTTTCGAAAGCAGAGGTTAGAGGCGGGATTCTCGAAATGATGAGACATTTTCCGAATTCTTAATATGATTTTTACTGAAATTTAACTTAGATTACTTAGATATCGACAAGCCAAAACCAGCAGCCTTAATTAACACAGATCAAGCAATTAGATCACTTATCAATATAATTAATATTATATCCGCCTAATCTCAATCTCAAATAATATATTCGCGTTCAGAATATAATCTTCCTACTGCCAGTTGAATACGCAATGTCAATCCACTTCCAAATATTTCTCCAAGTGGGCGTACCAATGGTATGTACCTTGGTTGAATGGCGAATTGTGTCTTGATTCTAGGTAAGCAAATCTATCAACACTTCTATCTTCTCTGAACTGAACTTTCTCTAAATTGCCATTCCGCTCACTAAAACTTCTATCCTTTTAAGGTTATCTTATTTGCATCGAGCCTTCGTTTCACTTCTTCGATTTGGGTTGGAAAAGATTTGCCATTAATCGTGGCCGTCCAAGAACACAGAGGTTATGTTAGAGAAAAGTCGTGATATGTCTAAAGTAAATAAGATATATATTGGATGGAAGTCATGTTTACAATACGAACAAGGCATTACAGCTTGACATTAGAAACGCAACTGGATTTGTTTTGAATGCTTCCGACAATCGCTTCGTCCGTTATTGCTGGCTGTGCTTTGACCAACGCGGCGGAACTTAGAACCAATTCCTGTGACAATCACTTTGCTATTGCAATTCTGACGTCAAGCTTTGATGTATTGTTCGTATTGTAAAATGATTTTGCGTCTAAAATTGTATTTTAATCTAATATTGTCTCTTTTTCATTCCACAATGCATCACACACTTCAACTGTTTTTGCTAACCACTCCGACTATATGTGGTTGTGACCCATGTTCTATGGTGATATACATTTATGAAATTCAATGAAAGTCAGAAATTTAAAAGATGAAAATGTTTTCTCTACAAAAAGCTTTTGTATTGGATTTCATGATGATATGGAGAAAATGAAAATCAATATAAAATAAAATGAAAACATGTTTCCCTCGAAGTATATCCATAGGAAAGATAAGCTATTGAGGATTGAGAAGTGAAAAAAGAGCGTAGTTCAAGAAAGTAGCAAAAAATTTGTATTCTGTTTGACGAGGTATATTCTGTAACTACTTTCAACACCCGAAAAGAGTTCCACACCAACCCGCAAAATTCTTATCAGAGAATTAGCACTTGCCTTTGTCTTGTAAACAAAAGTTATATATATATATATATAGTCATGAGTTTCAAATTTTCAAGTAATCAGTGAATTTGTACGTATTAAATGATTATATATATATATGTATAACTATATATATATATATATATATAGCAACATATATATATATATATATATATATATATATATATATATATATATATATATATATATATATATATATATATATATATATATATATATATATATATATATATATATATATATATATATTATTAAAAGTTTTCATCAAGATTACATATTTTTTAATAGAATTATGTGCTTTTAAGCATGTTGAAGTTCAAAGTGTTTTGATGAGGTTATGAAAGAAGTTTGAAACATTTACCTCTATATAGAGGCGTGTAAAGGTGGAGGTATTATTTGCTTATGTATTACATTTGTACACGAAGTTTGTTTTCAAAAGATTTATTTGAGCAAAAAAATATTCCATCATTCTATTTTTAATTTTGTAGGTAAACATTATTCTTTTTAAGGGAAAAAAAATATATTAGATGTATAACAGGAAAACCATTTTGCAAATCAGTAATTTGCTTGGTATAAAAAATTTTTTCAAAAAATACGAAAATGGTACTTTTACTTGAAAACCGCAACATCAAGTAAACTGGGAAGTAATGCTTCAAAAATAATGGAGGTACTTTTAAAAATATATTCAATAAAAAAAGAAAAGATAAAGTTCAATTATGAACAAAATTCATGCATAATTCAAGACTATATAAGATTTTAGGGTATATAAATTTCGCTGGTTTTCCTAATCTTATCAAAATGTTCAAAAGAATAAATATTAATACTTAATATTAATGTTATGTCATAAAATTCAAAACAGGAAATAACGTTTTCAAATTTCTTTGGAAAGTATTTTCGACTGAATAAGTACATGGCATATTTACTACTAAAAGTATAAGAAATTCAAAATTTCTTTATGCTTAAAATAGAAATTTATGTTGTCGTTTGCGTTTGCAGTATAAAACGAACTTTTCTCCTAGAAAAATATATAAATTTATATGAAGTACTAGAAATAGCTAGAGGCTTTTAATGTATTTTTGACAAACTTATTTGTGAAGCTATTTACTCCCAAATAAGCACATTTATAAGGAGTTTTTGGAAAAGAAATGAGCATTGTGTAGGTGCGAATATATATGTAAATTTCATGAAAAAAATATACTAGCGTTTGCCACAAAGAGAGCATTATAACTCAAGCACCATAACAAATTTTTATACTTGTCTCGTCTAGGAAACGGTCGTCATAAATAATGTGTTTATATCTATATATATGTGTGTGTGTGAATTCTCCTTATACAAAAATGTTGAATCTCATTTTTTTCAATGTTAAAGAACTCAATTAACTATATATATATATTTCTCCTTTAATTTTCATTACGAATATCATTTTTTAGAAGCCAATTTTTATTTCATTTCCCTTGTTGAGGTTGAACCTTGCTCAGGGAACAGATCTTTGTTTTTCTATTATTACTAGAAAAGGATTGTCCTAATAGTTTACACATGCCTCAAATTAATGACTGCCTGGAACCAAACATTTCCTAAATGCACTACAGAAAAGAACTACTATTTCTTTTTTCAATTTATCTCATGACTATTGCATCCGTAATATTCCCCATATTAATTATCCAGCTGAGAGAATGTAGGGATTCCTATGTACTCTTTTTTCTAATTGCACATTTTGGGAATGCTTTTCGGAACACCCTTTCCTTCATATTTGATGTTAAGAATAATAATTTTAAATAGAAATTTAATTTCCTCATAGACTTTTACTTTTCATGACGATTGCTTCCAAAACGCACTTAACACGCACACACATTTAAAAGAGGAGGGTTTTAGATAATATTTGAAACTATCTTCTTTCAGTTATAAGTTTCGAATTCTTTTTTGGAATAGATATAAATTCTTAATCTTGGTTCTCATTTATCGACCAACTGAAGGGGAAAATGTTAATAACATATGTTTTATTGGAAAAAATATTTGAATAAACGTTTTATATATTTAATGTGCTATTATGGTGACACACACTTTTCTGGATGGAAAAAATGATTACTGAATGTTAACAAAACATTTTGAAAAGCGATTGTAAAATTCGAAGATAAATAATTTGTCACAGTTATCGAAATTAAACATTGTGTAAATCAAATTATTTATTTTTAATCGGTGGCTGAGGACAAATGATAAAGGGATTTCAATGTTTTATAAAAGGGTATATTAAAATATGTATGCATAGAAGGGAAAAAGTAATTATGAAAATACTACGCATAGATAATATTTATCTATATTTTAAAAGCACTTTATATTTTCATGTATAATTAATATCTTATAGATTAGATAAGTAGATGTAGTTTTATAATTTTTTTGACAATTCTACTTGATTTTAGCATCAAAAACTTAGTTTTAGTACATTTAACTTTCATATTCAAATGTTATGATTATTATATTTAGTCTTATTCATAGATTTTTCTTATTATTATTTTTTTTCACTAGAGTCCAGTAGTGTATGCAAATTCCAGGTGAAATATGGTTGGTCTGAAAACAATGTTTAAACCGGCAAATTTTGTTCATAAGGCTGAGAATTTGCTATTGTACTACTGTGGTGATATTGCTCATTATATTATCATTTTTATTTTTATTAAAGCTGAATTGAAATTTAAGAATTCGTTGTTGGGAAGTATAATTATAAATCGAAAATTCATGAGGTCATAAAATTTTGAACTTTAAGCTAGCTATGTTTCAATTTTAGAGCATATATATTATTTTTGCATGTTGTTTATTAAAAAAAAATATGTAGAATAACTAAACTGTTATCTGTAAAGATAAAAACAAAGTATTATACTTTAATAAAATATGAGAGATTTAAAATCGGAGTTTTATTTTCAAAAGGCACATTTTAAGAAAATTTCAGAAATAAATAATTTTTTTTATTCTAATTCATTTACTTTACAAGTAATGATTTTTAAGTCATTAAAATAAAACGTTATTAGACATCTTCTAATCATACCCCCTCCTTCATGAGCATATTTATTTTCATAATTTAATAAAGTTAGAGAATATCACAAACACCTATATCTTCGTCCGTAAGAGAAACTTCAAACCCTGGAAATATTTGAGGCCTGATTTATATGAATGAGAATTACTCTAAGTAAGAAAACAACACTATCTAATAAAAAGAAAGTCTTAAGAATCGTTTTTTCGTCAACTCAGAGATTACTGAAAATCATCCCATTTATCCTCGAACAGATTTTTTGGAAGATAGAATACAATAAAACACAGGTGTGTCACATGCTGTATATCATGATCAAGCTTTTGAATAAGGACCCGAGGATCTTTTCATGTAATGAATACTTCTCATCTTAGACTTCTCTTACGACAGAAAACTTTTTCTATGAAATTCAATTTTTTTTTCCCTATATTTTACTGTATTTGTCACAAAGGAAGGAAAAGGGAATTGTGATGTAAAATATATTTCAACACTTCGCAAATAATCGCATAGGAATGAAGCTTTGTATATAAAACATATTTATACATAACAAGAATGTATATGAATATATAATGCAGACCTTGTAAATAAAGTACTTGTTTTTACTTATGTTTATCAACATTACCCTTATTAACAAACATGTAATTTTAAAGAAGGTTTCGAAAAATTCAAACACTGCAAATAAATAGCAGTGAAAAGCTTGGTATTGGTTGAAAACACCTGATTGCATGATAAATCTGACGTGGCTAACCTAAATCGAATCCATTGCAGAGTGTTTCCGCTTTCTGGCAACTCGGTACAATGTATTTCTAAAAATGAAATCTAGATTATATATACAATAAAATGATATTCGTATTGTTTTATATCATTAAAGTTATTTATTTAAAGCTGATATATAGTTATTTCAATCATACATATTGCATCAAACGCAAAAAACTGCTTTAGTATTTATTTCAAAATTTTAGTGTTTTTAAAATTTTTATTGTTAAAAACTGTCTATTAAAGAACTGTGTAAATTTTAAAATTATTTTTTGAAAAGGTTGTTGAAATATCTGATGCCCAAGCTTATTGTTTAAATTTATCACAACCCAAGATCTTATGCATTAGAATTTTTGAAAATTTATTTGTATTGAGGTACAAAATAAAAAAAAGTCTTTATGAAAATAACAATTAAATTACTTTTACATTAAAAATTGAAATTTTTAATTCAAAACAATATGCTAAACAAAAAAGAGTGCAATCAATTTTAAATTTTTTAATCTAGCTTATGCACGATGAGGGGTATTCTATTAAAGCGGAATTCAAATGATTTATTTTTTCCTTATTCTATTCAGGAACAAAATCTTCGAAACATGGATTTAATATCATTTGATCAAAAAAATTGAAAGCTATTATTTTTCTGAATACATAAAGCAGTAAAATTTAAGAACCTTTTCTGATTTTAAAGATATTCTTCACATTTTAAAATATATTTAAAGGAAGCTTTGTAATATAAGTTATATATGTTTAAAGAAATATGTAGGTTTAATGGTGGTGCGAATGATGCAGAATATTAAACGTTTTTATCGCGCAAATTTTTTGTCTAAATATTACTTTTTGTCTTCTGAGTAATTTATTTAAACATATTAATATGGATATTTGAAATATTCTAAGAAACCCGAAGAGTTTAAATAATGAAGAAGAATTAAAAATGTGATTCTTTATTTTTTCACAGTTAATATCAATATTATGTCAAAATAAAATCCTAAATCATCAAAATAGCTGAAATTTTATACTTAACTAGATATATATTTTTTAAATAGATAACAATTAAATTAACCAACAATAATTTTTTTTTCCTAACTCGTGTATTTTTAAAAGAAATTTACTAAAAGAAGACTTATTAAAAAAAACTCCCTTTTAAATTCAAGAATAATCGATTAAACATATAAACAATATAAATGATAACATATTTCTTATTAATAAAGACATTAAAAACACTTGTTAACATCGGGTTGCCTAGAAAATAATAGACCATTTAATAAATAAAACATTTATAAAGCACCTTTAAGCCGAAATAATACTTTTTATTTCACATTTGCAAACGCACGTTTAAGTCCTATGGATTATTTTTCACAGCAGCACATGGATGCAAAAATTAAATAAACTTTATGGAAACAAGCAATACATACAGAGGAAACAAAATATAAGAGAGGTGGGTAAATGAAATGCATTTACATTAGTACAGAACCTTACATAAATTTGTTCTGGGATCAATTTAGGAAATTCAATTAAACTTAACTAGATAATAGAGCTATTTATGTTTCAAAATGACATTTAAATTTCATTAATGCATTTTTAGATGAACAAACACGTCATTTCAGGTATATTTATTAATGAAGTTATTACAGAGGCACACACTTACGTAACCTCTAATTGCAAATGAATTTTCCGTGTCTTAATAATGCTGGGTTCATTTAGTGTAAATATTCGACCATAATGGCTGGCTGAAATGATATCAGATTTGATTTTAATTAGCTTGGGATTGAGGAGAAGAGTAAAGGATTTTACATTTTGCACTAAGTGACTTACATAAAAGAATCATTAAATTGCTGGTATTACGTATACATAACATTTATCTTTTCCGAAATTAAAGTTCAATTAAATATGCATCGTTAACAATTCTTTGCATAGGATCCATCAATAAACAATTACCCTCGTTGTTAAGCACAGCATACTATCAGAATTGCTCTATCTAATTGAAATAAAATGTGTCGTAGTGGTTTTAATTTTGCTTCCAACTACATAATGTAATTAGAATGTTTGAATTATTTAATGGCAGAAGAATAATTTATAGGAGTTACGTAAAATTAATACTTTCGAAGAGAAACACGCAAGTTATGAAGCATAATGAACAGTATAAAGTTGAGTTCTGAAAAACAAATGGTTTACATTTTTTTGAAAACAATTTATTGATCAGAAATAGTAGGAATCGTATATATTAGTTGAGTCCATCATCGTGCACTTGTTGTAAGAGATAGGAAGGGTAAAAATATATTTTATTGAAATGTGTTTCTATCTTTTTAATCTATGGAGAGCTTATTAGACTGGTTTAATAAATATAAAATTATAAAGTTGAGTTATTTCTCTTAAAGAAGTTTTGCTGACGAATTATGCCAAAAGATGTTATTTATTTCTAAAATTAGAAGCAAGAGTGTGACATTTCTCAAAACTTAGAGTACAGTGTTTGAAATTTTCGTCATCGAATGGTTTTGTGATAATATATATAATCTGTTTTCCAGTTTATTTAAATAAACATTTTATTTAGGTTTCGAAAACTTAAGAACTGTTTTAATACACTTGAGGAGCCTAACTATTTTATCGAAGCATATTTTAAATTGTAGTAAAAGGAAATTAAGGCTTAATATTTAGAATGTACTTATATTTAAAAATACACAGAATTTTTAAGTAGTATAAATACATTGTTCGATTTGCAAGTGTGATACATTTTGAATAAATAGTTATTGTTGGTATTATTCATTTACATTGGATGTTGGCTTAAATAGTTTTTCGACGAATATAAATATTTGATCTTTTTAACAATCATGCCTAGATTAGGGATGTCCAACACGCAGCCCGCCAGTAAGTAAGTTGCGGCCTCTTTTTTAAAAATTTTTAAGTACCAGGTTTTTAAAGTTTTTTCATCTTGAAATTTATTTGAGGGGAAATTTATATATATATATAGGCTTAATCTATACAAAAAGACGAAAACAATCACATTGAAAAACATAGACGGTAGGAAAATCACACAATGAAGGACATATAGAGTAACCGAGATTAACAGTACATAAAATGGATGCTGCAGTATTATAACATTGCTGACTTAGGACAGCTAATATATAATAATTTATATAAAAGTGGGGTTGAACATGTTTTTGGCCAATAACCCCCATATAAATAACAAGCCTATTGAAAGTAATGGATAAGATATCTAAATCCATTACAAGATAGAGATAACTTACCTAAAAATTGCACTTTTTTAAATACAAAGCCCGCGCTATATCTGAGTGCAATAAATAAGTTATTGTCAGATTCTGGACCCTAATGCAGATTTAAATCATGTGAATGGTTAAAATGTAGCATAACAAAAGATACAAAAGAATGGAAATAAAAATTAATAAGAGTTGCAAATTTATAGCATACTTTAATAACACTAGGTAAATACGAATAAAATAATAATAAGTAATTTTATCTAATATTAGACTATGGAGATAACTATAACTATATGAAATATTTAAGTTTATTGTAATAACTAATATCAATCTCAGAATGCCAATTCTTACTATTTTGAATAACTTTTATTCATATAACTTCATATAACTATTAATAAAATTAATTGTTACTTCTGATTTAAGCAAATTTAGTAAAAATGTTTATAGTTATTTATTATTTCTGATTTTTTTGTACCAGAAATTTATTACGTTACATATAATTAATAACAATATTTCTGAATTTAGAAACATGTACATTACTCTCCCAATGAGGAACTTTTATAATATTGAAATTAAATTCTTCACTTTTATCATAAATATTAGAAATTATTACATTCTCTTTTTAATTTGACATGTATGTCAAGAAAATTTACTTCATTGTTGTTACTATTTGTCTGTATGAAATTAAGATATTGTGGATAAAATTAATGTTAGGTATAAAAATTGGCTTGTTTGTCAAAAATGATTACGTCATCTATATAACGATAAATATAATATTTAAATTATTAATGTACTAACTTTCAAAATAATGTAAGTGTATAATTTTTGGCAAGGGATACTCACTGGGGTCACCTTGTGGCAAACCTTTAATATGCAGATAATTATTACCTTTTATGATATATGTAGTTCTCTTTAGTACAAACCTAAGTAGTGAATCTATCATAATTAACATTAATAAATAAATTATCTTTAATAATAAATTTACAAGTATATTAATCAAATCATCAATATTAATAGAGTTAAAAAGATCTTCAAAATCTAAACTATAGACTGAATAGAAATCCTTGTTATCTTTCATTTATTCAATAAGTGATTTACTATTTTTAAGAATGGCTGTGGAATTAAAATTAGTTATTGTATCATGTAATATTTCATGGAGAATTTTTGCCTGTTTTGCTTGTGATATATGTATTAAATCCATTTGTAACTGTCTAAGTTTGACTGGGTCTTTTGGAAACTTGGGGTAAATATATGTGGAAATTTAAATTATTATTAATTAGATTCTTAACTGCTTATGAAAAGCCAAATTCGATTATTTATTTCTCTATCATATATATATAAAATCTACAATGTATTTGTCCTGTTACCTGTTTTTGTTTTAAAATAAATTCTTTTTGATAATAAATTTCCTTTTTAGATAAAAAAAATAGATTCATATTTCATCAAACGGTTTCATTTGATTTTTCTATAATAAATTACTTTTAATGCATTCCGGGTACTTTATGCATGCTCCCTCTACTATGGATGGTACATGATTCTCTGTGTGTGCGACTTTCATTTCTCCTCCTCCTTTTTCTGTTTTGGAGTGCCCAAAAGCACGAGGCATTCAGAGATGTTTTTAAAGTTCGAAAAATATTCAGGACGGTTAAGATAAAAGGAAAATGTATACTTAATCGCTTGCGACTGACAGCACAATCAAATTTCACGAGTGATAACAGAAGGATCAATTCAAAAAGAACACGGTAATTTTCAAGAAAATGACAACTATAATATTTTTAAACATTAATGATCATTTGCATTATTATATTATATAAACATTATTATATCATCTATGTCTGTATACATGAAAATAATGAAAAAATAACAATAATTCATTTCTGTTTTAAATTTTCCTTCAATAAATGTTTTTTTGTTTCCAAATTTGATATAAAGGTACATATTTTTTATTTGCGGCCCACGAGATTATAATGTTTTTCAGAAGTGGCCAGCAAGGTCATTTGGGTTGGATACCCACCTAGATTATCTCGCGAACGGCACAGTGCTATAAAATGTCACATCTGAATACTATACAGAGTGTAGTATTTTTTACTGAGTGTATCTTATTATTACACACGAATACACAACCGGAGAAATTTATTTTGGCTTCATCTCCTTTTAAAACCCAAAACTATATCGGAAAAGTTAACTTTGGCTCAATTTAATATATGATGTTTGATGAGCTGTATTCACGAACAACATCAAACATTTTAAGGTATCCGACTACGTTCGGAACCATGATTTAAAAACACGCATAAATGGATACTTGATATTTGAGTGTCACTTAGATTAGAATGCATGTATAAAATTGTTTTAAGGACATTATGACAAAAAAAATTTATTTAAGTACAATATTTAAACAAAAAAATAACTTAGAATAACCATTTTTCCAAATGTACTCCTTTTGTAAAAAATGCTTCTATAATATTAATATTTGCTACTGTATATAAGCTCAGACTACTCTGTACAGAGGCGCAACTATGATTTTTGAAAAATTCAAAATTATTTTCAGAGTTTTAACCATTTGAAATAATTATCAGCGTATTTTCTTAAAATTTCTCCCTTCTGTTTTCGTAAAACATGTGGATAAACCGACTTCCGAGTTACGCGTTTCAAAATTCTAGTTGAGCCTCTGTGAGCTGAATACAGGCAAAATATTAGTACAACAGAAGCATTTTTACAAAAACTATTTAAAAAGGTTGTTCTAAGTCGTTTTGTAAAATATTGTATTTAAATAATTTTTTTGTCATAATGTCCTTAAACCATTTTTATACAAGTATTCCTAATCTAAGTGACCTGCACACACTTTGCAAAATCACGGTTCCGAACAGCGATCATCTACAAAAGAAGATATACTCAAGACACAGATTGTTTTTGGCTACAATCTAACTGTAGAGGTATAAATGGGTGTGATTAGGAAATATCCTTTCATCATTGGCTATCCTAAAAACACTAGGGGCTCAATATTATAAAAAAATATATTTTTTACATTTACTAGACAAGCACTATCTGAACTTTTTGGTTTATAAAATGTATTTAGGGAAACTGATGCATATTTTTTTTAGAATTTTCGAATTGAAGTTATAGAAGAGCTTTTTAGAATTTGATGATGCAAACTTCTGGTCAAAAGAATCTGACAGACCACATAAATACAGTATATAACCACGTCCGTCTTACTGAACGACATTTTTGAATCACAGCTATTCTTTCCTACGTTCGTGAAACACGAGCCTACAAGACAGCGCAAAGCTTTATGTAGTTTGAAAAAGGATACGAAGCTGGTTTGGAGCTTGGAAATGTGTTTCCAGTTACCACACACAAAACTCAATTAAGATACTTCTGACAGACTTACGTTCGGAACTGTATGATTTAGAAAGGCGCATAAATGGATAATTTTCACGATATTTAGTGTCACTTGGTTTTGAATACATATATATAAATTTGTTTAAGGACATTTTTGACCAAAAAAAAAATATATTAAAATACGTATTTCGGCAAAAAGTGCTTAGAATAACATTTTTTTCAAAATGTTCTCCTTTTGTAAAAATGCTTTATGGTAAATATTTTGCCTTTATATGGCTCCAGACTTTTGTACAGAGCAACTATGAAATCCTTGAAAGAATGCTACATTATTTTCCGAGTTACAATAATTTAAAATAATTATCAGCGTTTTTTTTTTCCTTTAAAATTTCTCCCCTCTGTTGTCGTAGAAGCATGGATAAACCACTTCTAGGTATATATATTTTAAAATTCTGGTTGAGCATCTGTACAGAGGTCCTGAGCTTTTACACAGGCAAAATATTATTATAATAGAAGCATTTTTTTCACAAAGAAGAGATTATTTTGAGAAAATGGGTCATTCTATGTTCATTTTTTGTCAAAATATTGTTTTAAAATAATTTTTGTGTAATACTATTCTTAAAACAATTTTTATATACGTTTTCTAATCTAAACGCGTAGTCGGATACTTTAATAAACTACTATTAAGTATTCATTTTTATTTGTTTTTTATTTTTATAAATTTTTCTTTTTAAAAAAATGCTTTACTAGTAACGGACCAAAGTCACACTTTTGTGTCAGCCGCCTCAAGTTCATATGCAGTTACAAAACCTTTAAAAATTTTTATGGATGTAATTCAAAATATCAGTTTCTAACTGCTAGTATATTTTATTTTAAACTAAACTTTTGACTTTTCTTATAAAAAAAAAATGACAATTTATGTGCACAAATCATTAAAATAACTTGACAGTTATAAAGGCTATCACATGTACACAATATATATACTAAAAATAATATATTGCCTCCTCCACATTTATTTTATTACATTTAAATTGTAAATCGCCTCTCTGAGTAGAACAACTCTGTCACAAAGAATAGAAGCAGAGGAGATTCACTGCCGGTACATCTGTGCCACTGACAGGATCTCAGTGATTGATGATAACGTGTGAATCGAGTGGGTGTTTACTTCTAAAGTCGTTTGAGAGGTGATTAACTAATCTCAGGTAGGGATCGATCTTTAATGTTGATGAAACTATTCAGGAATCTCGGTAGGATAGGGAAACGAATACGCTTGGTGGGAGATTGGGTGGTTTTGAACCTTTCTTTAGAGTTGTGGTTTCTTAAAAGATACTGAGCATATTTTTATAAATAGAATTATTCAGAGTTTTCTCTTTAAGTGTTTAGTTTAAAAGAATTGAACTAGAATGCTGGTTGATTCATTAGAATTAAACGAGTGTTTCTCAAACTGTGGGGCACAGAAGCCCCTAGGGAGCGTGATAACCCCTACAAGGGCGAGTATATCAAACTACCCTACAGTATATCAAAAAGTCGAAAACAAAAGATTATTTTAAAAAGAAATTTAATTTACTAGGGAAACAAAACAAAATACAATCAGACATAACCAAAATATAAAAAA
This sequence comes from Trichonephila inaurata madagascariensis, assembly GCA_019973955.1. Lineage (NCBI taxonomy): Eukaryota > Metazoa > Arthropoda > Arachnida > Araneae > Nephilidae > Trichonephila > Trichonephila inaurata. Next base: position 82,407 of record BMAV01017490.1, on the reverse strand, counting down.
ATGCACATTTACACTAATATAATACACTTATAGGGTGTATCCATACTGCACAGCGTGTTTCATAGTTAATTTAACAGTGCTAAGCTAGCACAAGTTTAAGTCTCAGAGGTCCAGCCCAGAATTTTTCTAGAAGGTCTGAAAAATATAAACAATTTTTCAAACGGGTATAATTCTTTTTAAATTTAAATTAAATGATTCAAATCTTTTACAGTATAAAAAGTAGGGGCTTCAGAAAAGTATAAAATGTTTAAAATATAATCATAATTTTAAAAATTATAAGCATATGAATGATATTGTAATGTTGGCTATTAACTATTTTGCGTTGCGCGCTGTGCACCTAAAATATAGTAGCTTTAATTACAACTATAAGTTGAATAATAAGTTAAATGTATTCTCATTACAATGTAGCTGTTTTTATATAAATAGAATTATAACTTACATATTTTAATAAATAAAAAAAATACATTTTTCAAAAAACCTATTAGAAAAATTGCAATCTTTACAAATATATTTTAAAATACAAAAGACTTATATAATACTAAAATTGGAATTTTGGCTTAAAAGGTATGATGCATTTATATTCTATAAATTTTTATACATAGATGCTACTATTTTTAAGAAAATAGCGTGCTTTTTTAACACAAAATACTTAATATTTATCATATAGAATTTTCATATGCTTATGATTATATTTTAAACATTTTATATACTTTTCTGAAGCCCATTCTTTTACATGAATAATGTGTAAAAGATTCGAATCATTAAATTTAATTTTTAAATGAATTATACCTGTTTGAAAAAATTGTTTATATTTTTCAGACACATCTAGAAAATTAAACACAAGAGACCCTTGATAATTACCAATGGCATGTCATAAAATTATATACAAAATGTAATACTTATTTTTTTATAATTTGTACGGTTTTATAATTAAAGTGGTATTGTAGCAGGTCAAAAGCACATTATTATTGAATTCATTACAAAAGATATTGCATAGAGAGGGGCGCGATGAAAATTATGACTGGAAATTGGAGCACAAGGATAGAAAGTGTGAGAAGCACTGGAGTAACAATTGTTTTTGCAAATCTCTATGAATATAAAGGAGCAAGAGGTTCGATGCATTCATTCATTCATATTACGATACATCCGGAACTTATTTGACCTACAGATATGAAATTTGCCAGTTTGTCCGTTTTGGAGAACAGCTACAGTGACTTTTATGAGCTCGACCCCCAAGGGGTTTGCAAAAATGTTAAATGGGCCTTATAGATAAAAGATAATCTCATTTTATAACTGCTAGGCCTACAGACTTGACATTGCATTTAGAAGGCATGTTTCTTTCATAGAATAGAATTCGATAAGAAAGGGTTTCCCAAAAATCGACCCCAAGGGGTGCTTGAGGGGAGTACATTTTTATATGAAAAATTCCAGCACATGATTTACTAAAATTTTACCGAATTTGGGAAACATGTTACTTTTGCTGATGAGATCAGCTAATAAGCGGATTTTCAAAAAGGCAACTCACACATGGAATTGCACGCGGGTTATAGATAAAAATATCCTTTTATTAACTATTAGACCTACAGGCTTAAAAACCTTCCAAATACAAATTTTTGTTAAGCAGAGATACGCTAAATAAGTCTTTTTTTGTTTTAGAATTTTCAATTCCTTTAAAGGTGCCTTTAAGGGTAGGTATAGAAAGCTGTTAAGTATTATCTTTATTGAAATTTATGAACTGTCACAGGACACAGCCTTATTAAACTTAACAACGAACGTATGGGAAGTTACTTGAAAAGTTTATTTTATTTGAATTTTTGGAGGCTAATATAAAATAAAATAGATGAAAAAAGTCAGTGTTTAAATCATATTTAAGATCTGTACTTAGAAAATGTAAAGCATTAAGAAATCAATAACTCTAATTCTACTTCCACTCAGAAAATTCATAAGTGTATGTGCCATATTAATGTATCTTTTCAGAGCATTAATTATATATATATATATATATATATATATATATATATATATATATATATATATAGTACTTAATTTCTTGAATCATATTATTAATAATGTTTCATGTTTGGAGCTCAACTAATAGACAATTGTATTTTTTAAAATTAATTATAAGTATTTATTATAGATTATTTATTTATTCAACAGAGGGGTTGAAGTTTTGTAATACAATAAACATAGTGTATATTGTTTATTCACATGTTCTATAAAACCAATCTTCAGATTCAGGCAAATTATCAAGGCCGACTATTTCTTTATTTAAGACACATATGAGCTTATAATATTTCACAATATTTTTTTGAGCCGTAGGCGTATTACCCTACCTAACAAACAAAAAATTACGCGTATTGACCTATCATAAACTACTGACATCTAATCTGAATGTGTTTGCCGAATTCGACCGAAAATTTTTAGAGCAGTGACAGTAAACAATATGAAGACCACAAATCACCATAGATATGGGTCGCAAACCACACGAAATCGGAGAAATTTAAAACGTTACAGGATGTGATATCAAGAGGAATGAAAGAGGTAAATAAAGTATATTTTATTATGGATGGAAATCATGTTTACAAAACGAACAAGGCATCATCACATCTCGACATTAGAAACGCAACTGAATTTGTTTTGAATGTTTCCGACAATCCTTCGTCCGTTATTACCGGCTGTTAGCTTTGACCAACGCGGCTGGAAATTAGAACCAATTCCTGAGACATTCACTTGCTAATGCAATTCTGACGTCAAGCTTTGATGCATTGTTCGTGATGTAAAAAATGATTTGCGTCTAATAATTGTATTTTTAATCTAATATTGTCTCTTTTCATTCCACAATACATCACACACTTCAACTGTTTTTGAGCTCCCTCCGACTATATATGGTTTGTGACCCATGTTCTATGGTGATGTACATTTATGAATTCCAAAGTAAGTCAGAAATTTAAAAGATGAAAATGTTTCCTCTACAAAAGCTTTGTATTAGATTACATGATGATATGGAGAAAATGAAAATCAATATAAAATAAAATGAAAAAATTTTTCTCTCGAAACATATTCACCACGTTTTACCGCTATACCACGTTTAATCAGGAGAAATTTGCAAAGGATGTGTGATATCAAGAGGAATGAAAGATGTTGTGACATGGTCGACCTTCGTAGACCCTGTCGTGGGGTTTTCGAAAGCAGAGGTTAGAGGCGGGATTCTCGAAATGATGAGACATTTTCCGAATTCTTAATATGATTTTTACTGAAATTTAACTTAGATTACTTAGATATCGACAAGCCAAAACCAGCAGCCTTAATTAACACAGATCAAGCAATTAGATCACTTATCAATATAATTAATATTATATCCGCCTAATCTCAATCTCAAATAATATATTCGCGTTCAGAATATAATCTTCCTACTGCCAGTTGAATACGCAATGTCAATCCACTTCCAAATATTTCTCCAAGTGGGCGTACCAATGGTATGTACCTTGGTTGAATGGCGAATTGTGTCTTGATTCTAGGTAAGCAAATCTATCAACACTTCTATCTTCTCTGAACTGAACTTTCTCTAAATTGCCATTCCGCTCACTAAAACTTCTATCCTTTTAAGGTTATCTTATTTGCATCGAGCCTTCGTTTCACTTCTTCGATTTGGGTTGGAAAAGATTTGCCATTAATCGTGGCCGTCCAAGAACACAGAGGTTATGTTAGAGAAAAGTCGTGATATGTCTAAAGTAAATAAGATATATATTGGATGGAAGTCATGTTTACAATACGAACAAGGCATTACAGCTTGACATTAGAAACGCAACTGGATTTGTTTTGAATGCTTCCGACAATCGCTTCGTCCGTTATTGCTGGCTGTGCTTTGACCAACGCGGCGGAACTTAGAACCAATTCCTGTGACAATCACTTTGCTATTGCAATTCTGACGTCAAGCTTTGATGTATTGTTCGTATTGTAAAATGATTTTGCGTCTAAAATTGTATTTTAATCTAATATTGTCTCTTTTTCATTCCACAATGCATCACACACTTCAACTGTTTTTGCTAACCACTCCGACTATATGTGGTTGTGACCCATGTTCTATGGTGATATACATTTATGAAATTCAATGAAAGTCAGAAATTTAAAAGATGAAAATGTTTTCTCTACAAAAAGCTTTTGTATTGGATTTCATGATGATATGGAGAAAATGAAAATCAATATAAAATAAAATGAAAACATGTTTCCCTCGAAGTATATCCATAGGAAAGATAAGCTATTGAGGATTGAGAAGTGAAAAAAGAGCGTAGTTCAAGAAAGTAGCAAAAAATTTGTATTCTGTTTGACGAGGTATATTCTGTAACTACTTTCAACACCCGAAAAGAGTTCCACACCAACCCGCAAAATTCTTATCAGAGAATTAGCACTTGCCTTTGTCTTGTAAACAAAAGTTATATATATATATATATAGTCATGAGTTTCAAATTTTCAAGTAATCAGTGAATTTGTACGTATTAAATGATTATATATATATATGTATAACTATATATATATATATATATATAGCAACATATATATATATATATATATATATATATATATATATATATATATATATATATATATATATATATATATATATATATATATATATATATATATATATATATATATATATATATATATTATTAAGACTTTTCATCAGATTACATATTTTTTAATAGAATTATGTGCTTTTAAGCATGTTGAAGTTCAAAGTGTTTTGATGAGGTTATGAAAGAAGTTTGAAACATTTACCTCTATATAGAGGCGTGTAAAGGTGGAGGTATTATTTGCTTATGTATTACATTTGTACACGAAGTTTGTTTTCAAAAGATTTATTTGAGCAAAAAAATATTCCATCATTCTATTTTTAATTTTGTAGGTAAACATTATTCTTTTTAAGGGAAAAAAAATATATTAGATGTATAACAGGAAAACCATTTTGCAAATCAGTAATTTGCTTGGTATAAAAAATTTTTTCAAAAAATACGAAAATGGTACTTTTACTTGAAAACCGCAACATCAAGTAAACTGGGAAGTAATGCTTCAAAAATAATGGAGGTACTTTTAAAAATATATTCAATAAAAAAAGAAAAGATAAAGTTCAATTATGAACAAAATTCATGCATAATTCAAGACTATATAAGATTTTAGGGTATATAAATTTCGCTGGTTTTCCTAATCTTATCAAAATGTTCAAAAGAATAAATATTAATACTTAATATTAATGTTATGTCATAAAATTCAAAACAGGAAATAACGTTTTCAAATTTCTTTGGAAAGTATTTTCGACTGAATAAGTACATGGCATATTTACTACTAAAAGTATAAGAAATTCAAAATTTCTTTATGCTTAAAATAGAAATTTATGTTGTCGTTTGCGTTTGCAGTATAAAACGAACTTTTCTCCTAGAAAAATATATAAATTTATATGAAGTACTAGAAATAGCTAGAGGCTTTTAATGTATTTTTGACAAACTTATTTGTGAAGCTATTTACTCCCAAATAAGCACATTTATAAGGAGTTTTTGGAAAAGAAATGAGCATTGTGTAGGTGCGAATATATATGTAAATTTCATGAAAAAAATATACTAGCGTTTGCCACAAAGAGAGCATTATAACTCAAGCACCATAACAAATTTTTATACTTGTCTCGTCTAGGAAACGGTCGTCATAAATAATGTGTTTATATCTATATATATGTGTGTGTGTGAATTCTCCTTATACAAAAATGTTGAATCTCATTTTTTTCAATGTTAAAGAACTCAATTAACTATATATATATATTTCTCCTTTAATTTTCATTACGAATATCATTTTTTAGAAGCCAATTTTTATTTCATTTCCCTTGTTGAGGTTGAACCTTGCTCAGGGAACAGATCTTTGTTTTTCTATTATTACTAGAAAAGGATTGTCCTAATAGTTTACACATGCCTCAAATTAATGACTGCCTGGAACCAAACATTTCCTAAATGCACTACAGAAAAGAACTACTATTTCTTTTTTCAATTTATCTCATGACTATTGCATCCGTAATATTCCCCATATTAATTATCCAGCTGAGAGAATGTAGGGATTCCTATGTACTCTTTTTTCTAATTGCACATTTTGGGAATGCTTTTCGGAACACCCTTTCCTTCATATTTGATGTTAAGAATAATAATTTTAAATAGAAATTTAATTTCCTCATAGACTTTTACTTTTCATGACGATTGCTTCCAAAACGCACTTAACACGCACACACATTTAAAAGAGGAGGGTTTTAGATAATATTTGAAACTATCTTCTTTCAGTTATAAGTTTCGAATTCTTTTTTGGAATAGATATAAATTCTTAATCTTGGTTCTCATTTATCGACCAACTGAAGGGGAAAATGTTAATAACATATGTTTTATTGGAAAAAATATTTGAATAAACGTTTTATATATTTAATGTGCTATTATGGTGACACACACTTTTCTGGATGGAAAAAATGATTACTGAATGTTAACAAAACATTTTGAAAAGCGATTGTAAAATTCGAAGATAAATAATTTGTCACAGTTATCGAAATTAAACATTGTGTAAATCAAATTATTTATTTTTAATCGGTGGCTGAGGACAAATGATAAAGGGATTTCAATGTTTTATAAAAGGGTATATTAAAATATGTATGCATAGAAAGGGAAAAAGTAATTATGAAAATACTACGCATAGATAATATTTATCTATATTTTAAAAGCACTTTATATTTTCATGTATAATTAATATCTTATAGATTAGATAAGTAGATGTAGTTTTATAATTTTTTGACAATTCTACTTGATTTTAGCATCAAAAACTTGGTTTTAGTACATTTAACTTTCATATTCAAATGTTATGATTATTATATTTAGTCTTATTCATAGATTTTTCTTATTATTATTTTTTTTTTTCACTAGAGTCCAGTAGTGTATGCAAATTCCAGGTGAAATATGGTTGGTCTGAAAACAATGTTTAAACCGGCAAATTTTGTTCATAAGGCTGAGAATTTGCTATTGTACTACTGTGGTGATATTGCTCATTATATTATCATTTTTATTTTTATTAAAGCTGAATTGAAATTTAAGAATTCGTTGTTGGGAAGTATAATTATAAATCGAAAATTCATGAGGTCATAAAATTTTGAAATTTAAGCTAGCTATGTTTCAATTTTAGAGCATATATATTATTTTTGCATGTTGTTTATTAAAAAAAAATATGTAGAATAACTAAACTGTTATCTGTAAAGATAAAAACAAAGTATTATACTTTAATAAAATATGAGAGATTTAAAATCGGAGTTTTATTTTCAAAAGGCACATTTTAAGAAAATTTCAGAAATAAATAATTTTTTTTATTCTAATTCATTTACTTTACAAGTAATGATTTTTAAGTCATTAAAATAAAACGTTATTAGACATCTTCTAATCATACCCCCTCCTTCATGAGCATATTTATTTTCATAATTTAATAAAGTTAGAGAATATCACAAACACCTATATCTTCGTCCGTAAGAGAAACTTCAAACCCTGGAAATATTTGAGGCCTGATTTATATGAATGAGAATTACTCTAAGTAAGAAAACAACACTATCTAATGTAAAAAGAAAGTCTTAAGAATCGTTTCGTCAACTCGAGATTACTGAAAATCATCCCATTTATCCTCGAACAGATTTTTTGGAAGATAGAATACAATAAAAGCACAGGTGTGTCACATGCTGTATATCATGATCAAGCTTTTGAATAAGGACCCGAGGATCTTTTCATGTAATGAATACTTCTCATCTTAGACTTCTCTTACGACAGAAAACTTTTTCTATGAAATTCAATTTTTTTTTCCCTATATTTTACTGTATTTGTCACAAAGGAAGGAAAAGGGAATTGTGATGTAAAATATATTTCAACACTTCGCAAATAATCGCATAGGAATGAAGCTTTGTATATAAAACATATTTATACATAACAAGAATGTATATGAATATATAATGCAGACCTTGTAAATAAAGTACTTGTTTTTACTTATGTTTATCAACATTACCCTTATTAACAAACATGTAATTTTAAAGAAGGTTTCGAAAAATTCAAACACTGCAAATAAATAGCAGTGAAAAGCTTGGTATTGGTTGAAAACACCTGATTGCATGATAAATCTGACGTGGCTAACCTAAATCGAATCCATTGCAGAGTGTTTCCGCTTTCTGGCAACTCGGTACAATGTATTTCTAAAAATGAAATCTAGATTATATATACAATAAAATGATATTCGTATTGTTTTATATCATTAAAGTTATTTATTTAAAGCTGATATATAGTTATTTCAATCATACATATTGCATCAAACGCAAAAAACTGCTTTAGTATTTATTTCAAAATTTTAGTGTTTTTAAAATTTTTATTGTTAAAAACTGTCTATTAAAGAACTGTGTAAATTTTAAAATTATTTTTTGAAAAGGTTGTTGAAATATCTGATGCCCAAGCTTATTGTTTAAATTTATCACAACCCAAGATCTTATGCATTAGAATTTTTGAAAATTTATTTGTATTGAGGTACAAAATAAAAAAAAGTCTTTATGAAAATAACAATTAAATTACTTTTACATTAAAAATTGAAATTTTTAATTCAAAACAATATGCTAAACAAAAAAGAGTGCAATCAATTTTAAATTTTTTAATCTAGCTTATGCACGATGAGGGGTATTCTATTAAAGCGGAATTCAAATGATTTATTTTTTTCCTTATTCTATTCAGGAGACAAAATCTTTGAAACATGGTTGTATCATTTGATCAAAAAAATTGAAACTATTATTTTTCTGAATACATAAAACGATGCAAAATTTAAGAACCTTTTCTGATTTTAAAGATATTCTTCACATTTTAAAATATATTTAAAGGAAGCTTTGTAATATAAGTTATATATGTTTAAAGAAATATGTAGGTTTAATGGTGGTGCGAATGATGCAGAATATTAAACGTTTTTATCGCGCAAATTTTTTGTCTAAATATTACTTTTTGATATTTCACAGTAATTGTTAAACATAATATGGATATTTGAAATATTCTAAGAAACCCGAAGAGTTTAAATAATGAAGAAGAATTAAAAATGTGATTCTTTATTTTTTCACAGTTAATATCAATATTATGTCAAAATAAAATCCTAAATCATCAAAATAGCTGGTACACTACTTAACTAGATATATATTTTTTAAATAGATAACAATTAAATTAACCAACAATAATTTTTTTTTCCTAACTCGTGTATTTTTAAAAGAAATTTACTAAAAGAAGACTTATTAAAAAAAACTCCCTTTTAAATTCAAGAATAATCGATTAAACATATAAACAATATAAATGATAACATATTTCTTATTATTAAAGACATTAAAAACACTTGTTAACATCGGGTTGCCTAGAAAATAATAGACCATTTAATAAATAAAACATTTATAAAGCACCTTTAAGCCGAAATAATACTTTTTATTTCACATTTGCAAACGCACGTTTAAGTCCTATGGATTATTTTTCACAGCAGCACATGGATGCAAAAATTAAATAAACTTTATGGAAACAAGCAATACATACAGAGGAAACAAAATATAAGAGAGGTGGGTAAATGAAATGCATTTACATTAGTACAGAACCTTACATAAATTTGTTCTGGGATCAATTTAGGAAATTCAATTAAACTTAACTAGATAATAGAGCTATTTATGTTTCAAAATGACATTTAAATTTCATTAATGCATTTTTAGATGAACAAACACGTCATTTCAGGTATATTTATTAATGAAGTTATTACAGAGGCACACACTTACGTAACCTCTAATTGCAAATGAATTTTCCGTGTCTTAATAATGCTGGGTTCATTTAGTGTAAATATTCGACCATAATGGCTGGCTGAAATGATATCAGATTTGATTTTAATTAGCTTGGGATTGAGGAGAAGAGTAAAGGATTTTACATTTTGCACTAAGTGACTTACATAAAAGTCATTAAATTGCTGGTATTACGTATACTTAACATTTATCTTTCAAAATTAAAGTTCAATTAAATATGCATCGTTAACAATTCTTGCATAGGATCCATCAATAAACAATTACCCTCGTTGTTAAGCACAGCATACTATCAGAATTGCTCTATCTAATTGAAATAAAATGTGTCGTAGTGGTTTTAATTTTGCTTCCAACTACATAATGTAATTAGAATGTTTGAATTATTTAATGGCAGAAGAATAATTTATAGGAGTTACGTAAAATTAATACTTTCGAAGAAACACGCAAGTTATGAGAAGCATAATTGAACAGTATAAAGTTGAGGTTCTGAAAAACAAATGGTTTACATTTTTTTGAAAACAATTTATTGATCAGAAATAGTAGGAATCGTATATATTAGGCCTACAGACTTGACATTTAAAAGGCATATTCCTTTCATGGGAAAAAAATTCGATAAGAAAGGGGTTTCCCCCAAAATCGCCCCCAAGGGGTGCTTGAGGTATTTTATATAAAAAAATTCCCATTGATTTACTAAAATTTTCCAATTTGGGGAAAATTTACTTTCTGATGAGAGATCAGCAAATAAGCAATTTCAAAAGGTAACCCCACAGGGGTTTTTACGCGGGTTATAGATAAAAATACCCCTTTTTATTAACTATTAGACCTACAGGTTTAAAAACCTTTCCCAAATACAAATTTTTTGTTAAGCAGGATCGCAAAAAGTTTTTTTTTTGTTTAATTTTCAATTTTTTTAAAATCCTTTAAAATAGGTAAAAAACATTAATATTATTTTTGGGGAAAATTTATGAACTTTCAGGACACATGCTATTAAAAACAACGTAGGGGGAATTATTGAAAATTTTATTTTATTTAATTTTTTGGGGGTAATATAAAATAAAAATAGATGAAAAAAATTTTAAATCATATTTGAAATCTGTACTTGAAAATGTAAACATTAAAAATCAAAACTCCTAATTCTACCCCCCCAGAAAATTCATAAATTTGTCCCCAATTTTTTTCTTTCAGGCATTAATTATATATATATATATATATATATATATATATATATATATATATATAATATATTTTCCTTTCAGAAATGCGATGGCAATAGTTTAATTTTTTCAAATTTAATGGTTTAATTTTCTTTTAATTTTAACTTTAAATTTTAATTTTTAATTTTAATTTTTAAATTTTTGAGAATTGGATATTTTAAGATTAATTTCCAAAGTTGCAATAGGGAAGGTTGGTATATATATATATATATATATAATATAATATCTTTCGGAATGCGATGGCAATAGTTTAATTTTCAAATTTAATGGTTTAATTTTAACTATTTAATTTTAACTTTTAAATTTTTAACTTTTAATTTTAACTTTTTAAATTTTAACTTTTAAATTTTAACTTTTAAATTTTAATTTTAAGAGTTTTAATTTTAATTTTAAATTTTTTAAATTTTAATTTTGAGAATTGGATATTTTAAGATTAATTTCCAAGTTGCAATAGGGGAAGGTTGGCGCCATCAAATATTTAAACCCTTATCGTCCAAGTCCGGGTTGCACTTGATATTTTATAATTTTATTTTATAAAATTTTTAATTTTGTTTAAAAAACGTTGGAATTTTTGTCTTTCTATATTCCATTGTTATTCAGAAATGGATTTTTATTTATAGGATTCATTTAGTTTCAATTTTTTATATTGATTCCTGTGTTGTGATTGAATTATTATATATATATATATATATATATATATATATATATATATATATATATATATATATATATATAAGTACTAATTTCTTGAATCATATTAATAATGTTTCATTTTGGAGCTCAACTAATAGACAATTGTATTTTTAAAATTAATTATAAGTATTTATTATAGATTATTTATTTATTCAACAGGGAGTTGAATTTTTTTGTAACAATAAATAAACATAGTGTATATTGTTTATTCATTTCTATAAAACCAATCTTCAGATTCAGGCAAATTATCAAGGTCGTATTTCTTTATTTAAGAGACATGAGCTTATAATATTTCACAATATTTTTTGAGCCGTAAGCATGTACTTACCCTAACAAACATAATTACGCGTACTGACCTATCATAAACTACTGACATCTAATCTAGATGGTTTTGCCGAATTGGACCGAGAATTTTAGAGCAGAGTCAGTAAACAATATGAAGACCACAAATCACCATAGAATATGGGGTCGCAAACCACGTTTAATCGGAGAAATTTGCAAAAACAGTTACCAAGGATGTGATATCAAGAGGAATGAAAGAGGTAAATAAGAGATATATTTATTGGATGGAAATCATGTTTACACAAAACGAACAAGGCATCACAGCTCGACATTAGAAACGCAACTGAATTTGTTTGAATGTTTCCCGACAATCCTTTCCGTTTACCGGCTGTGGGTTTGATCCCAAAGCGGCTGGAAATTAGGGAAACCCAAATTCCTGAGACAATCACTTGCTAATGCAATTCTGACGTAACTTTGATGCATTGTTCGTGAGTAAAAAATGATTTCGTCAATAATTGTATTTTAATCTAATATTTCTCTTTTCATTCCACAATACATCACACCTTCAACTGTTTTTTAGAACCACTCCGACTATATAAAAGGTTTGTGACCCATGTTCTATGTGATATACATTTATGAATTCAAAGTAAGTCAGAAATTTAAAAAATAAAAATTTTCCTCTACAAAGTTTTGTATTAGATTACATGATGATATGGAAAATGAAAATAAATATAAAATAAAGAAAAAATTTTCTCTCAAAACATATTCTGGGAAAGATAAGCGTTTGAGGATTGAAGTAAAGCGTATTTTAAAAAGTAACTTAAAAATGTTATTCTGTAACTCTTTCAACCCCCAAAAAAGTTCCACAAAACAAATCCTTATCAGGGGTTAAAAATTTTATATATATATATATATAGTTCATGAGTTTCAAATTTTTTTAGTAATCCGATATGTGAATTTGTATCTTTTGATTATATATATTATATTAAAAGACTTTTTTAGATTACATATTTTTTAATACAATATGCTTTTAAACCTGTTGGAAATTCAAAGTGTTTGATGATTATGAAAGAAGTTTGAAACATTTTACCTCTATAGAGCGTGTAAAGATTAAATTTATTATTAGTATGTATTACATTTCTACACAGTTTTGTTTTCCAAAAGATTTATTTGAGCAAAAATATTCCATCATTCTATTTTTTTTTTTTAATTTGGTAGGTAAATATTATTCTACTCAAGGAAAAAAAATATATTAGATGTATAACAGGAAAACAATTTATAAAACAGTACTTTGCTTGGTATAAAATTTTTTCTAAAATACGAAAATGGTACTTTTTCACTAGAAAATACCAACCTCAAGTAAACTGGGAAGTAATGCTTCAAAAAATAATGGGGGAATTTCTTTGAAATTATATTCAATAAAAAAGGAAGGATAAAGTTCAATTATGAACAAAATTCATGCATAATTCATAAGACTATATAAGATTTTAAGATGTTATATAAAATTTCGCTGGCTTCCTAAACTTATCAAAAAGCATTCAAAAGAATAAATATTAATACTTAATATTAATGTTACGTCATACAATTCAAAACAGGAAATAGCATTTTCAAATTTCTTTGGAAAGTATTTTTCGACTGAATAGAAATTTTATTGCATACTTACTATAAAAGTATAAGAAATTCCAAATTTCTTTATGCTTAAATGAAATTTATGTTGTCGTTTATAATTATAAAAACAAACTTTTTCCCCCAGAAAAATATAGAATTTATATGAGGTACTAGAAAATAGCTAGAGGCGTTTAATATATTTTTGACAAATTTATTTGTGAAGCTATTTACTCAAAATAAAGCACATTTATAAAGGAGTTTTTGGAAGAAATGAGCATTTGTGTAGGTGCGAAATTATATGTAAGAATTTCATGAAAAATTATATTAGCGTTCCTAAAAGGGCATTATATAAACTTTCCATAAAATTTTTTATACTTGTCTCGTTAAGGAAAATGTTCGTCATAAATAATGTTTTTATATTTATATATATGTGTGTGTGTGAATCCCCCTCATACAAGAAATGTTGAACCTAATTTTTTTTCTCGTATTTAAGAACTCAATTAACTATATATATATATAATTCAATCACAACTTAATAATCAATTAAAAAATTAAAATTATATGAATCTGATAACATTATATCCCATTTCAAAATATCAATGGCGAATATAGAAGATAAAATTCCAACGTTTTAAAACAAAATTAAAAAATTATAAAATAAAAATTTTTTAAAATTTTCCAAGTGCAACTCGGACTTAGGACCGATATGGGGTTTAAAATTTTGATGCGCCAAACTTCCCCCTATTGCAACTTGGTAAGTTAATCGGAAAATATCCAATTCTCAAAAATTTAAAAATTAAAAAGTTAAAATTAAACTATTCGCCATTGCATTTTGAAAGATATTATAACATTAAAATATTAAAATTCTAAAACAATTAAGTGTATAATGTAAGTGAACCATCGAACACCAAAGAAGACGCACAAATCTTTAAAATACTTGTATAGGAAAAAAAAATGTCTAAAATCCGAAAGTTCAAATTAAAAACCCAGTATGTTCACAAATGAATAGCATAAATCATTAAAAACTCACCAAAGAGCATCCAATCATAATTTAATTCACAATTTTTGAATGATTTTCCTCTCATATATATATATATATATATATATATTTCTTCTTTAATTTTCATTACGAATATCATTTTTTTAGAAGCAAATTTTATTTAATTCCCCTTCATTGAAAGGGATTCAACCTTATGGGGGCAGATGTTTTTTTATTTCTAAAAAAAATTGTCCTAATAGTTTCCCTGCCTCAAATTAACGCCCGCCTGGAAAAACTTTTCCTAATTCCCCTTTCTAAAAGAACTACTTTTTTTTTAAATTTATTCATGACTTCACCCCAATACCCCATTTAATTATCCAGCTGAGAGAATGGGGGGTACCCCTATTTTCCTTTTTCTAATTGCACTTTTGGGAATGCTTACCGGAACACCACTTCCTTGATATTTGATGTTTGATTAATTTTAAATAAAAAATTTTTTTCCTATAACTTTTTCTTTCATACAGCCCAAAAAGAAACACGCCACCCAAAAAGGGGGTTTTAGAAATATTTGAAACTATCTTTGTCAGTTATAAGTTTAATTTTTTTGAATAGATTAATTTCTTAAATCTTTGGTTTTATTTATAGAAAACCCCGGGAAAAATGTTATAATATTTTTATTGGGAAAAGAAAAAAAATTTGAATAAACGTTTATATTTAATTTCTATTATGGTACACATTTTTTTGATGAAAAAAAAATGTTAAGAAATTTAAAAAACATTTTGAAAAGGATTTAAAAAATTGAAAGATAAATAATTTATTCACATGTAGTTATCGAAAATTTAAAAATTTTTAAAAACAAATTATTTTTAATTGGTGGTTGAGGACAAATTAAAAGGGAAATTTTAATTTTTATAAAATATATTAAAATGATGCATAGAAAAGGGGAAAAGTAATTATGAAAATACTACGCATAGATAATATTTATCTATATTTTAAAAAGTTAATCTTTATATTTTCATCTATAATTAATATTTTATAGCTTAGATAAGTAGATTCAGTTTTTATTTTTTGGACAATTCTACTCTGATTTCCAGCATCAAAAAACTTCTAGTTTTAGTACATTTAACTTTCATATTCAAATGTTATGATTATTATCCTTAGCCTTATTCATAGATTTTTCTTCTTATTATTTATTTTCTCTAGAGGCCAGTAGTATATGCAAATTCTAGGTGAAATATGGTTGGTCTGAAAACAATGTTTAAACCGGCAAATTTTGTTCATATGGCTGAGAATTTGCTATTGTACTACTGTGGTGATATTGCTCACTATATTATCAATTTTATTTTTATTAAAGCTGAATTGGAATTAAAGAATTCATTGTTGAGAAGTATAATTATAAATCGAAAATTCATGAGGTCATAAAAGTTTGAAATTTAAGCTAGCTTTTTTTCAATTTTAGAGCATATATATTATATTTGCACGTTGTTTATTAAAAAAAAAATATGTAGAATAACTAAACTGTTATCTGCAAAGATAAAAACAAAGTATTATGCTTTAATAAGATATGAGAGATTTAAAATCGGAATTTTATTTTCAAAAGTCACATTTCAAGAAAATTTCAGAAATAAATACTTTTTTTATTCTAATTCATTTATTTTACAAGTATTGATTTTTCAGTCATTAAAATAAAACGTTATTAGATATCTTCTAATCATACCCCCTCCTTCATGAGCATATTTATATTTATAATTTAATAAAGTTAGAGAATATCACAAACCTTTCTTCGTCCGTAAGAGAAACTTCAAACCCTGGAGATATTTGAGGCCTGATTTATATGACTGAGGATTACTCTAAGTAAGAAAACAACACTTTCTAATGTAAAAAAAAAAGTTTTAAGAATCATTTTGGCTTTGTGCCGAGATTACTTAAAAATTATCCCATTTATCCTCGAACAGATTTTTGAAGATAGAATACAAATAAAAGGTTTGTGCGTGTGTCAAGGCTACGTTGTATATCATGATCGCTTTTGAATAAGGACCCGAGATCTTTTTCATGTAATGAATGTTTCCTCATCTTTTAGACTTCTTTGACAGCAAACTTTTCTGTAGGAGTTCAATTTTTCCCTATATTTACTGTTGTCACAAAAGAAGGAAGAAATTGTGATGTAAAATGTATTTCACCACTTCGCAAATAATCGCATAGGAATGACTTTGTATATAAAACATATTTATACATAACATAATGTAATATGAATACATAATGCAGGCCTTGTAAATCAAGTACTTGTTTTACTTATGTTTATCAACATACTCTTATTAACAAACATGTATTTTAAAGAAGATTTCTGAAAATGCAAACACCAAGCACAAATAGCAGTGAAAAAGTTTGAATTTGTTGGTTGAAAACACCTGATTGCATACTTCAGCGTGACAGTGGATAACCTTAAATCGAATCCATTGCAGAGTGTTTCAACTTTTCTGTAACTCGAATACTATGTAATGTTTTAAAATGAAATCTGTATTTTCATAAATACAATAAAAATTATATTCGTATTGTTTTTATCATTAAGGTTATTTATTAAAGCTGATATGAATTATTTCAATCATACATATTGCATCAAACGCGCAACCGCTTTATTGAAATTTATTTCAAAATTTTTAATTGTTTTTAATATTTTATTGTTAAAAACTGTTCAATAAAAGAGGAATTATATAGAATTTTAAAATTGTTTTTTGAAAAGCGTTGTTGAAATATCTGATGTGCCCAAGCTTTGCTTGTTTAAAATTTATCTGACCCAAGATCTTATGTGCATTAGAATTTCGGAAAATTTATTTGTATTAAATAAAATAAAAAGCCTTTTGTAAATGAATAATTTAATTACTTTTTAAAAAATTAAATTTTAATTCCGTGAAAATATGCTAAACAAAAAAAGAGTGCAATCAATTTTCAATTTTTTAATCTAGCTTATATGCACGATGAAATTCTATTAGAGCGGAATTCAAATGATTTATTTTTTCCTTATTCTATTCAGGAACAAAATCTTCGAAACATGGATTTAATATCATTTGATCAAAAAATTGAATGCTATCATTTTTTCTGAATACATCAAGCAGTAAAATTTAAGAACCTTTTCTGATTTTAAAGATATTCGCTTTAAAATATATTTAAGAGGCTTTGTAATATAAAATTATATGTTTCTTTAAAAATATATCGTTGTGCAATGGTGGTGAGAATGATGCAGAAGATTAAACGTTTTTATCGCGCAAATTTTTGTCTAAATATTACTTTTTGTCCTCTCTGAGTGATTTATTTAATCATATTAGTATGAATATTTTAAATATTCTAAGAAACCTGAAAAGTTTTAATAATGAAGAAGAACTGAAAATTTTATTCTTTATTTTTTCACAGTAAAATATCAATATTATGTCAAAATAAAATCCTAAATCATCAGAATAGTTACAATTTTATACTTACCTAGATATATATATTTTAAATATGTATCAATTAAATTAACCAACAATATTTTTTTCCCAACTCGTGTATTTTTTTCAAAAGAAAATTGAAAAAGAAGACTTGTTAAAAAAACTCCCTTTTAAATTCAAGAATAATTAATTAAACACATTAACAATATAAATGATAGCATATTTCTTATTAATAAAGCCATTAAAAAAGTTATTGTATCAGATTTACCCAGAAAATAATAGACCATTTAATAAATAAAACATTTGTAAGCACCTTTAAGCAGATAATGCTTTTTATTTCACGTTTGCAAACGCACGTTTAAAAGTCCTATGGATTATTTTCACAGCAGCATAAATGTAAAATTAAATAAACTTTATGGAAACAATAAATACATACAAAACAAAATGAGAGGGAATTGGGTAAACGCAATGCATTTATTAATTGCAGAACCTTGTAAATTTGTTCTGGGATCAATTTAGGAAATTCAATTAAACCCAACTAGATAATGAGAGCTATTTATGTTTCAAAATGACATTTAAATTTCATTAATGCATTTTAGATGAACAAACGTCATTTCCAGGTATGTTATTAATGAAGTTATTACAGAGGCACACACTTATGTAACCTCTAATTGCAAATGAATTTTCCGTGTCTTAATAATGCTGGGTTCATTTAGTGTAAATATTCGACCATAATGGCTGGCTGAAATGATATCAGATTTGATTTTAATTAGCAGGATTGAAGAGTAAGGATTTATTTACTAAGTGACTTACATAAAAGTCATTAAATTGCTGGTATTACGTATACTTAACATTTATCTTTCAAAATTAAAGTTCAATTAAATATGCATCGTTAACAATTCTTGCATAGGATCCATCAATAAACAATTACCCTCGTTAACTGTATACTATCAGAATTATATCTAATTGAAAATAAAATGTGTCGTAATTGGTTTAATTTTGCTAACTACATAATGTAATTAGAATGTTTGAATTATTTAATGGCAGAAGAATAATTTATAGGAGTTACGTAAAATTAATACTTTCGAAGCGAAACACGCAAATTTTGAAGCATAGTGAACAGTATAAAGTTGAGTTCTCAAAAACGAATGGCTTACATTTTTTTAAAACAATTTATTGATCAGAAATATTAGGAATCGTATACATTAAATTTTCTATAAAATCAACAAGAAAAAAATATAAAATTCGAAAGAATAATTTGTATTATTCAAAAGTATTCCCTAACATTTAAACATTATTTGTGTAATTTTACTATAAATTTCAAACTAAAACTTAAAACAAATTGTTTCTTTTAATGAAGTATTTTGAAGTTATTGTCACCACAAGTGTTGATTTTGTTTTATAAGAATTGCATAAAGGTAGCACATAGCCAATTTCAAAAACACTTTTGCTTAAACACGTAACATGATTAATGTGACAAAATATCAATAATGAAAGTGTCAGAAGTTAAGGGATAGCAATATGCAAACATCTAGATGAGAACTGCACCGTGTAGGAAATGTATATATGGAAGACAGAGTGCCTTGTCAGGGCTTTCATTTACACTCAACACATTCATATAAAATGTTTTCTGATGGTATTATGACCGGAAAACGGGAAAAATCAAACTATGGATGAAGAATTCTACACTGCTGGCCACATCAAATCAACACCATAAGGAACCATGTAAACCATGTAAAATTTACATCATGTGTTGAAGGCAATGAAACATGCAAATAACTAGCATTATACCGCAGACGCATATCACTGGCATCCGTTGTGCTTCCTGTAAGTGCTATACATGGGGAAAACAGATTGGTGATTTGAAGTACGGCAATTTTTTTCTGTGTAATTTTTTGCGTAAGCTCCTTACCTATGCCACTTTGAAGACAGCAAGCGTCTTTTGACCAAGTTTCTGAATTCTACCTAGGATGAACAGTAGCCTATAGGGATTGCGGATTATCTTTCAGAGAAATCGGTCAACGTGTCGGACGAAACCCGGCAACTGTGATACGTATTCCTCATCGCTGGATATTGGAGGAAATGACTGAATGAAGAGGCCGGATACCCCCCTCTCCCTTCGTTGCTCCACTGCCCGTGATGATAGGCGATATGGGGGGTGATATCATATGGGCATATCAGTGATGGATCGTGCAGCCGCATCATGAACCATGGCACAACTGATTCAATTTGATACGCATTATTAGGTGACCGATCGTTCCATTTGAAGCCGTTTGTAGCGGAGTGAAATGTACGCAAGGCGTCCATTGCTTCGTTTACCCTTGACTGGAAGCCACAGACATTTGCGCCGCCAGTGGTGCGATGAATAGCGAACATGGACAAAGGAATGAAACGACATTGTGTTTACTAATGAATACTGCTTCTGCCTGCAACATCACGATGGTTGGATTCATGTTTAGATATACCGTGTGAAAGACCACTGAATTGCTACTTTATGCATCCTTACACTGGTCCTGTACCTGGTATGATGGTTTGGGGTGGTATTGGATTTCACTTCCTCATTCCTTTAGTATGCATTGTCGGTACACTAAACAGTCAAAACTACATGTCTGAAGTGTTGGAGCCCGTGGTCTTCTCATACATTCAGCCCTTGCCATTAGTTATATTCCAACAGGATATTGCCTGACCACAAGTGGTATGAGTTCTTATTTACCCATCAGATAGAATTGCTTCCTTTGCTTGCTTTTTCTCTCGATCTATCACCAACTGAAAACGTGTAATCCACGCTTGCACAGTGACTGGCCCGGGATACACCACCTGCAGCTACACCAGATAAGTTTTGACAATACGTGGAAGCCGCATGGACTGATGTACCTCAAGTATTCATTCAAAGCCTCTTTTATTCTATGCCGAGGCCCGTGGCAGCGATTATAGCCAACAATGTTAGCTACACCAACTACTGATTTTGTTATCATTCGCGAGTCACAAGAGACTCTAATCGTTTTATCTTTGCATAATATTTTATCTGCCAAATAAATTTCGCTGTAATATCTCCGGTCCTTCTTAATGTTCCCTTTTGTGTGACCAGTATTATATTGCGACAAAAACTTATATAAGTACATTTATAATTTAATTTCGATCTAGTCAAGAATTATTTAGACCAAGATGAAAGAAAAAAATCTATAAGTACACATTGAACAGTTAGAAGGATTTATTTGTTGTTTCTAAGTAAACAAAAAAATGGTATTTTGAAAACGTCCAGTGAAACTTATAATAGCTATCAGTGAAACGAAAATAAAAAATACTTCATTATTGTAGATAATAATTGTTGGGAAAAATATCAAGCTATATTCTGCAAAGCTAACACCAAAAACATAAAGAAAGAGAAGTAAAGTATCAAGTAGTAGGACATTAAATGAAACTTCACTATACTTGAAGATAAAAAGAGATATCAGAGCAATTTAAGTAAGTTTCATATTATTTGAAGCAATTTCAACTGACAAACATTATATATGGAACACTGTAAATCTCGGTAAATTGACATTTTCGTTGCTTACACCAGAAATGAAAACAAATAACTAAATTTGACTTATTATACGTTTTACGCATAAGAAGAAAATATGATAGTATTTGGAAGCACGCAGGGTCGGATGTTTGCCGCCTTAAGTGTTTAAAACGGCTCCAACGTAATTAGACATAAAGTTAAACTGGGCTTGAATAACAGATGCGGGCATGTCATTCAATGCTTTTTAACCTTTAGGAGACGGCGGTTTTGTGGGGAAAAAAACCCTTAAAGACGGCGCTTCCAGCGAAGTTTACTTCCCCTTTTGCAGCTGATTGATGGCAAAAAAAACGGCGGACAAAAAAAAGCAGGGTACTCGGTGATATCCTGAATAGTGGGGATGTTCGCAGCTTAGAAAGTCCCTAAACCCAAATAGTTTCCCTTTCTTAGGGAAACATGTTTTCTTTGAGAAACCATTTACTAATGTTTTCAGTTCAAAAAAATCACCAAAAAATTTATTTTACGGTATCATTTTTTAAAAAAAAAAAATCTTAACTCCACAATTTAAGCTGCTTTTCACCTAGATTTCCTCTTCGATATTATTAAGAGCATAGAGAAAAATAGCACAAAACAGTGGTGATAATGTAAAGTATTTCATAAAAAATTAAACGCTTATATCATTGTAGAAAAGTTATACAACAAACTAATCCAAATTTAATTGGGTTGATTTTTATTTAAGAAATATTTATTTAAATTTTTATTTTCACTTAAATTTATATTAAAAATAGAGTTATAAAATGTTTCAAATTTATTTCTTAATTCATTTAAATGTAGGAATTTGCACACACCTGGTGTTAAACTTCTAAAATAGTCTAATTAGAAATAAGAAGTAAATAATATGATTCTTCATACCTCACATAATTATAATTAAAAATACAAAATAAAATAAAAAGCACAATTGTTGTTCATGTCTCTTTATGTTATAATGTAAAATTGTGACTTTTCAATTGATAATGAAGTAAGTTTAAAAGCTCTACAAATATTCACAGCATCTGCATGTCAATAAACGTATTGTCATAAATTTTGGAAACTTCATTGTTACTCAATTTATAATTGTTTTCTTTCTTTTTTAGAACATGCCAGAAAAACCTTGCAAAAATTCACTTAAAACCTCTTAAGAATTTTCACTATATATCTTCCATAAAGGAATGATAGATTTGATGTGTATAATTGTCATTTTTTTTTATTTTTCCATTCTTTAAAACAACATGCCAGAAAATATTAAAAAATTTAAATACTCTTTAAGAATTTTCATATATATCTTCCATAAAAGGAATGATAGATTTGATGTATAATTGTTATTTTTTTTTATTTTCCATATTGTGATATATTAGAATTCATAGTACTCAACGAATCCTAAGATTAAATCTACATTTTATTAACAAGCATTTTTCAAAACTGTACCCTATTTTACTTTGATCTAATTCTTTTATATATGCAGAAAAATGTAATTATAATAAAAACATTTACTGTGGCAAATAAATTAGATGAATAGCAGTTAGGTGTTTCTGAATTTTGCTATAAATGTGAATATCCTAAGCCTATAAGTGTTGGCCCTTGTTGAATAGTGCGACATTGCAGTCTTACATGTTTTTATTAAAAAAATGGTCACGATTAGAGGTTCCATTGCATAGCAGAGCTGATACGCATAAAATCAAAATCCTTACATTGTTATGGTGTGAAAGTTTCATAGCGGGGCTCTAGCACGGCTATCGTTCTCGTTACTTGATCGTCATTTAAATTACGAGGTCCGCTCCTATTACTTGACCCTAATATAAACTCGTAAATGAAATATTAATACTCTTATCAATTTACCTCGTGTTCCTAAAAATAAATTCTTTAAATACACATTATAGAAATTTAAAACAGAGTATTTTTTCCATCATTAATAAATTGTTTTCATTAGTAAAAAAAGAGAAAATAATTTGAATCTTTTAGTTTACTTGATAGTAAAACGCAAAGTCCCGGAAGGATTATTTATTCTCCTGATAACGTTCGCAAAGTAGAACAGGCTTTCTTTGAAGAAGGGCTTGGTAGGAATAGTTTCTATTTATCCTATGTGCGACAATTTCATTGAAAAAGGAAAAAGTTGATATCAAAGACAAAACATAAGTTTTACAAACATATTTAAGTTGTTGAGCCATGCATCTCGGTAAACTTGTTTCTATACAAAAGTATTTATGTATTATCTTTTATTTATACTTTAATTGTTTTTTGCGAGTAAGGACAACATATTGGGATTTTTAATTTTTTTCACCTTTGTACAAAATATACCTTTAGTTTTGAATAATCCTTTACTTTTTATTTAAAAATTTCAAAAGAATTGCGTAGTTACTTGAATTCTGATTACTGTTCCGATTTTTGTACGATAATGATCTGACTTTTGGTGTGTGATTTTCTGGCATAAGATAGGAGTTTCAATGGCTGATTCTTACGAAACCAACCTTTCGGATCAACTTCAAAACAATTACAAAAAACCTTTCCCTTCTTAACGCACAGATTCCTACAGTCGGGCTACAGATAACTGGATAACAATTTTTCTTTTTGACTTTCTTCAAAACGAAGAAAGACTTCAGCTTCAAATACCGCCCCCCGCCGCTAAGTGAATGGGTGCATTTTTAGCTTATCTCTCAAAAAAATCTAACACAGTATCAATTCCTGGGAAGGATTATTTTCATTCTCTCCTGATAACGTTCGCAAAGTAGAACAGGGTTTCTGAAGAAGGGCTTGTAGGAATAGTTTCATTTATCCTATGTGCGACAATTTCATTGAAAAAGGAAATGCACTCTAAAAGATTTATTACGGCAACAAGAGGAAGAATAGTTTTCCGGCTACTTGAAAGCAACCTTGGAAGATTTGCATAAGAAGGCAGATGTGTGCATTTCTAGGTTTTACTACACCAAAAAAGGCATATGATAATCAATAATGACCCGAAGCATCAACAATAATCAAGAGGGACAAGTCATTCTTCGTCGATGTAAAATATATTACAACCTGCTTTCATGCTCTTACTTTTGCCAAAGAAACCATCTGATTCTGTAGTCAGAGTTTCAAACGTTCAATAGCCTTAGAGCGCACCCGAACACTCCTTATTTATACTATCATATGTAAAAAAGTGTGTGACTTTACGAATAACTGGGCGAAAAAAAAGTAGAAACACATTTTACTTCAATATAACTATCTATTAGACTACGTTCTGATTATACTTATTTTTCAGATAGATTTTGTGAACATTTTGCAACTATTTGTAATATTATATATATATTATAAAAGGAAACTTACTTTATTTTTTTAATCAGGAATTCTACCCACTGTAGAACTTTCAAAGTATACTATATATCAAAAGCAAGGATTTCATTTTTGCTTTAAGGCTTTTGTATAAATCGGGACATTTCTTATGCTGAAGAACTCGTAATATACGTTTCTACAAATTTGAAAAGAAAAAATATCGGAATTACTAGTTTCTTGCTCTGCAGACTCAACTTTATATACATCAATTGTCAAAATAAAAAATATCGAAGTAGTTTGTTGCATTTAAATAAAGTTGAAGAACTAAAACGAATAATTTTAAGAATCTGTAACGAATATTTCTTGTAATTTTCTTTGTTGTTGCAAAATATCTTTTCTTCTTTCTGTTTTTGTTGTTTATACGCGATTAAAAAATAGGCTTTTTTTTATGTTTCTCTGATTAAAATTAAAAAATTTAAAAAAAAAAACTTCTTCATTAAGCACATAACGTAAGTATAACAAAGTAAAAAATAAGTTCTTGTACAGCAATACCTGGTGTAATAATTACAAATCTTCTACCAAAAATGAATGCAAAAAATGACAAAGAGTTCTCCACAAAATATATATTTTGTTGTTTTACAGGTATAAAGTACCTAATAAAAATGTGTTCACAAGTAGTATTTTTAAATTTAAGTATTTATTAGAGAGAGATTATGCTTTGTATTTGCAAAACATGAATTTTTCAAGAAAATACGTAAATGACATTCTTTTAGTATGAAAAATAAAATAAAAATCATTTTAAAAAATCACCAGTTAAAAGTTAAAACTCATTTTGAATAAACTGTGAAAATAAAATTTTTATGTAAATATATAGTTCTTAATAATATTACCATATACTATTATTTGAATAATAAAGCAAAAGAGGAACACATGGCTAGAAAATTAAAAAAAATTTATTTCCAAACTATTAAATATTGCTTGTTGAACATATCAATCCAAATGCCTTTATATTTAAACAAAATAAATTTTTATTCTAAGGAAATTTTATACAATAAAAATTGAGTAAGCTAGTATCTATTTATTACAAAAAGGAAATAAAATTATTTATTAAGTAATCAAAACATTTAAAAATGGTTAGTGTAATGATTTTGCTAAGTAGTGTTTTTCTTTTATAGTTCTTGCCGCAAAATTTGAATGTAAGCGCTGGCGCATTCAGTATTAGTAAAAATTACTTGACAAAAAAAGAATATGAGTACATGGGAAATATGTAACGCACGCTATAATGATTTTATTAGTGGGAATTTTTGAAAACAATTATTTTAAATTAATATTTATTACAAAATACTCAAATATAGAAGAAAGTTGTTATTCTCATTAGCTTTCTAATATATATATATATATATATATATATATATGTATATATTTACAAAATTTACGAATTTTTTAAAAATTCAATGACATTTCAGGTAAAAGCATAAAGCTATACAAGAATTATAATACAAATACAAATGAATACAATGACAAATTTAAAAAAAACTGAAATGAGCTTCCTTTCCCAAAATCAAGAAATCTATTTCAAACTATCTATATATTGATATTATTTTACATGATATTCTTTCAAAACAATTTACAATAATCCTACACTACACACTTATTAATGAAACCGAAGTGCGTCTCCTTACACCTTTGGACGTACACACAACACAACGTCGTTGAACTTTTTTAAATTCAGGCCAATGATGATTTTCGCCCATTGCTAAAATTTGGTTCTGGGAAGCAGTAAAACTGCTACATTTCAATTTTGTAAGAGTTCGTCGGATTAAATTTTAACGGAATGGTTTATGGCTAATGCTTTTTCCTGTTTTGATTTTGAATAATATAAATGCATTTCTACTACTGTCAAATTCAATGTAATGAAAAAAAGTTTTTTGGTCCATTTTAGTGTTTTACGACCAAATGTGTAGCGTTTGCCATACGATCACCTTTCAGATCTTCCGCAAAGCCCATATTTTAAATTGAGTAGCATGTTATTAAAGGGGTTTTTCACAACTATCGCTGCGGTAATAAAAGATGTTTTACCTATTTCTCTAGGATCGTACGTGTTAAGCTTGGTAGCATGCAAAACTTCTCTCCTTATCCTTCCAACACATGTATTGTCATGCCATCAGTTAAATTTTATCGACAAATCACCTTTTTTCATTTTTGAAAAGCTAATTTTTGATAGTTCTTCCGGCTAAACGTATGGTGCCACAGGAATTCATTTTTGTATTCTTTATGTAATTGCTGAACAATTCTTGGGATGAAAAAAATTGTCCATTAACAATTTGTGCCCCTTACTTTCCTTGCTAGCAATTTCTCGTTTCAATTCCCAAAACTGCTGTGGGTTTCTAAATTTTAAATATCTACCAGTCTCTCCTCTATTCGTTCCAAATATACTTTCACATTGAAAGTATACCTTATCCACAACAATTTGGTGTATATACTTTGGATACCAAATCTTTTCCTTTTTTTCGGAATTTAAATATTATCCGTCCCTAAAAGATATACTACTTCATTGATGGTTAAATCTCTTCATAGTTGATCATATATTTCCTTTTGGAAGAATTATTTAAGGAGTTAAATACATTCCTTAGTTTCCAAAATCTATCGTAACTGAAGCTGTTTATCCGGAGCATTGTCATTATTTTCGAAGTGCAAGCGCCGAAGTATTCTTTTAAAACCCGTCCCTCGGCATAATTTTTTAAAAAGGGTGTTTCCAGCATTGATCCGACGACCAATTCGGGAGACAATCTCCTTCAGCCTCTGGATTCAAATTTAAAGATTTGATCTAAATCATCTTCCCTACTTCTAATCGCCGCCAACCGTGAACTTAACTAATGTAAAAATTTCTTTCGTCTTCTAAATCCGCCAAGTTTGAATCTCATCAGCGGTAAGCCCTTTTACGTTTAGGCATTTTAAAAAAAGAATCAAATTAATTTTAAATGAAATGCGATTAAGTAATCGAGATGTAAAAATCGCTTGCAAAATAACTATGCACTCTCCGCTAGTATAATCTTCAAGCATAAGGGAAGAAAGAGGGATTCTCAGATATGCGCAGAGGGAACTGTATCCCTCCCTTTTAAATACAAAAAGGAAACCGGTCAAGCAAACGATGTTCCAAAGCTGTACAGGGCCCCATGCTTGCTTCGGAAAGCTGTTAAAAGGGGGGAAAGCATTGGTGGTTGATATATCGGCCAGAGCCGTCTTTAATGGTCGTTCCCTTGTTGGCTTGATATGGTTTGCCAGCCGTCTCAAAAGGTTAAATTCCAGGCGTCACATTTCTTCAATCGTAGTGGCTCGAGAGTGGAACCTTACCAGTCTCTCAGTCATCTATAGTCAAATGTTTTCATTGTGTCAGAAAACTGAAAAACGTGCTGGTCAAGGAATATTCGAGAAATCTTTGGGTCGGGATATGACAGGTAATATTTGCTCTTGCGCTATCTTGTTGTGGCACAATGCCTCCAAATCCTGCAAGACAGAGCTTAATTGCCAGCGTTAAGATCTGAGAAATATAGCGATGTCTGCTCAGATTACTTACAATGCAAAACAGGTGTTCGTGTCTTGTACCCAATGGTTGACCATATAATTATACCAAGTACGCCTGCTTCCGGACTCCAGGTCCAAGATGTTCCTGCAAGGCTGACTTGACATGTCTCTGCTCTCTGTCAGTGCAGGAGGTCAAGGAGATACTATATGGTAATCAATAAGAGCCTCCTGAAACCATCGATTACATATTAACGTAACAGTCGAAATAATCCGAACAATGCTATATCTACGAACTATAAGCAGCATTCTGGATAAACCACAATCATATCACTTTTGACGTCCGACACGTACTGGTAGTAGTGTCTTCTTTTTATACGAAGTATGGCATATCCGTCTTGCAAAGAATAACATTTAGATGTGACTTTGAAATGTTGCATCTTACTTTCCCTCATTTTATTGTGCTTAAATGCTAATCCTTTATTTCTTCTAAGCAAATTTCATGTTTGTATCATTCCTGTGCTTTATGGTTTTGAAAACCTTTATTGCTGGTAGTATACATAACTAATTTTAGTTTAAGTTACACTCATGAACATAAAAAAGGCTCACCAAGAAATAATTGCGTGATCGTAACAAAGCATGGCATGAAGATGCATGTCGGGGAGATATGCAAATGATTAGAAATGCAGCATGATTGAGCATTTCGTATAGTAGGTAGGTGGCGGTTTAACGTCATTATCCGTGGAGTATAAAAAAGGTAACCAAAACTTGTTTGGGTGTGCTGAATCGTTTACAAAGGAAGACCTGAGGTAGACATGCCTTTTGGCCGTTTTCGAAGACAATATGAGCAATTCTCGCAGTTTGAGAGCAGGAAAATCATCGACATGATGGAAGCTGGTGGTCAGCTAGGCAAGTAGCTCGTCAATTAGGCAGTTCTGATTGTGTTGTGAGGAGGTGTTGGGACCAGTAGATTCGAGAGATGTCATTTACACGAAGACCAGGCTCAGGACGCCCTCGACAGACCAGTCGTCGAGAAGACCGCCACATCATAAGAAATGCACGTATACAACTAACTGCCGCGATCCAGGCACATTTAGCCCCTTCACTAGGGGCCCCTGTGTCTTCTCGAACCATACGAAGGCGCCTGGCTGAAGGATATTTGGGAACGCGGCGCCCATTACGTGTGATGCCCGTGACGCCCACTCATCGACACCTCCGTTTAGAATGGTGCCGCTCACGAGGAAACTGGACTGCAGCGGATGGGGAATTAGGGTCGTCTTTAGCGATAAATCTAGATTCAATCTCAGCAGTGGTGACAATCGTGTTCGTGTGTGGAGACCCCGTAGTGAACGCCTCAATTCTGTCTTTGTTTTACAGCGACACACCGCTTTCACAGCTTGTGTGATAATATGGGGTGCCATTGCCTACAATATACGGTCACCCCTAGTGATGATCCATAGAACCATGAGAGAGAGACAACCTAGTGGTATGTGCATGGCATTTTCCAACCACATGTGGTGCCCCAGGTGCCATTTTTCAACAAGAGAGTGGTCGGCCTCTCATGACAATACTGTTTCCGCACTGTTCTACCCTTCCTTGGCCTGCCAGATACCCAGATTTGTTTTTAATCGAGCCTATTGGGACGGTGAGTTGGGCATCCCACAAGTTTGAACGAACCAGAGGCAAGGTAACATCAAATATGGAAATAAATGTCGCAATACATCATACAGAACTTGTATGTCTCAATGCCCGATCGTATCATATCATGCATTCTCGCTAGAGGAGTTCAACAGGGTATTAAATCCTCCGTTCTTTAGCCTTTTTCTCTGGAATAAATTCTCCATTTTCCTTGATTTTCTAATCATTTACTTATATCAAAGTATTCATTACTTATTTAAAATTTCGTTTCTTTTGACGACTTCTTCTTTGTGCACTAATTTTTTTGTCCATGAGTGTATATTATCTTAGGTGAGTATATCAAATATTTGGAAACATTTTTTTTTTTGGAAAAGCCTTATTCAAAGCGTATAATTTTTGTACGATTTTGAAAAGACTTACTTATATATATTTAGAAAAGGTTTTTATTTAGATATATATTGTTTGTTTTAATATTCATATGAATATCATAGGCTGACACAAAAGAAATAAATTAATAAATATCATTGTGATTGCTTTTTATGATTTTTAACGAAGCAGTAGAGCAAACATTTTTGGCAAACGAACTGCAGTATCTCATAAATTTGAACCGAGATTAAAAGACATAAGGCACTACTGTATCCAGAACGCCTCAGTTTCCTAACATCTCACCTCATAAGTATTTGATATTCAGTTTCATTTAACATGTAATCGACCGATTTTTATATATTGAAATAAATACTTAAATTCTTTGCTAGATTTATAATAAATGCCATTATTAGGAACTCGTGATTGTTATAGCTGTACTATAGATGTTATATTTTTCTCTGTTGATGAATATGTTACACAGCTACTTATTAAAATGTTTCTTAGGTTTTTAATTAAAATATTTTAAGTGTCATTTCGTATTTTTTTAAAATACTGATATTCAATAACATTCCTTGTAACATTTTTTTTTTTTCACAATAGTGTTTAAAAATAGCGAATCATAATTTTTTACACAATTTTGGTCAAATTGAAAATGTATCAGTCAGCCATAAAAGTTATGTGTTATTGATTTTGATTTAACTTCGAAACTTAAATTTTAGATGCATCTGGGAGAAATAATCATAGTCCGTAATTCTGCAATTTTTCATACATTTAAAAATGATATAATATTATAATTGTTCGTGTGTCTATAATACCCTTAACATTAGAAGGTCCGGGGTTTCGCCACACCGTGATATAAAACACATAAAATATTGTAAAAAAAATAATTCAGGATTTCTGTTCTGGATAGTTTAACTTTTAAAACTTTTTAGTATTATTTCATGTAATTATCATATATTATGGCCTTATAACTGACATTGGCATTATGTTTCCCGAAGCTTGTTGGACCACCTCTTTCTCGCAAAACATTTCGAGTCAAAATCTGCCAGTAACATTACTATTATGCGGTATCCATTCTGTGCACCCCTAGTGACATATATATCAGGATTTACTGGAATATTATCAATTGCATCAGCACTTTCTTAAGGTTCTTCACAGTCACTTTCACTCAATCTTATGCCTTCACAGAAATCTAAATTAGAGTAAGTTAGAGCTTATCACCATCCGATTCATTCTCAGAAAGCTCTTTGCAACACATTAGCAATTTAAGCAGGGCTTAGACTTTTTCTAGGTGTCATCGTATCAGGGTGTCTGCTCTGTAGAAGGTTCAAGAATTGAATGAGATTTTTTTTATGAGCAGATAAGCAAATGCTATGCAACGAAACACTTAGACATAACGATTTTAGTTCAACTGACTCATTTCCGCTTTGAACCTAATAACATTGCAATGATGGTCAAATAAATGTTTTTTATTTAATAATTTTAAGGTATCCGACTACGTTTGGAACCATGATTTTAAAAAAGCGCAAAATGTATAATTTTCATGATATTTAGTGTCACTTAGATTAAAATACATGTATAAAATTGTTTTAAGGACATTATGACAAAGAATTATTTAAATACAATATTTTGGCAAAAAATTAGCTTAGAATAACCTTTTTTCCAAATGTTCTCCTTTTGTAAAAATGCTTCTATTGTACTAAGATTTTGCCTGTATTCAGCTCAGACCTCTGTACAGAGGCTCAACTAGAATTTTTGAAATGCATAACTTGGAAGTCGGTTTATGCATGTTTTACGAAATCAAAAGGGAGAAATTTTAAGAAAATACGTCGATAATTATTTCAAATGGTTGTAGCTCTGAAAATAATGTGATTTTTCAAAAAACATAGTTGACTCTGTACAAAGGGCTGAGCTATAAACGCAAAAATTTAATACAATAGAAGCATTTTTAAAAGGAGAACATTTGGAAAAATGTTATTCTAATTCATTTTTGCCAAATTTGTATTTAAAATTGTTTTTGTCAAATGTCCTTAAACAATTTTTACATGTATTCTAATCTAATGACACTAAATATCATGAAAATTATCCATTTATGGGTTTTTAATCATGGTTCTAAGATCGGATACCTTAATACTTGTTTTAAAACTTTTAGTTGTAAAATCTCTCCCAGTTAACCTAGAATTACAAAACATTTTCTATGTAAGCACCATAAAAAATGATTGAAAGTCACGAAAATTTTTCAAATTCCCGGTAAAAATGCGGAAAGGAGAACAAACTAAACAGGCTCCATTGTCCAATCGACACCGATAGACTTTCTAGTGTACAAGTAAACTTTTTTGGATTATTTTTTATTTTAAGATTTGTAACATTACAAACTTTTTATTCTCTTTCGAAAAAGAAGAGAAAAGAAGATAAAATGCCAGTAAAACAAAAACTTTTTCAAAAATTGTGCTTGAAAAAAATATCAAGATTAATGCCATTAAAGGAAATGGTGCTTTGAAATGTATCTAATGGAAAGCTAAAATTGTTATTCTCACTGGAGATAAATTTGCTAATGTATCTGTTCCGAAGATTACAGTTTGCGAAAATAATCTTTAGTTCCAGTAAAAGATTTTTGTTCTACTTTTTACTTACGATAAGCTCAAATATCAGCTCAAACATTGTTTGAGAGAAGTTCTGTGTCAAAACATGTTCATATTTTAAAGTTTTTTCTCCCTCAATCGCATGCGTCTGATTAAATGTCAGTTTGGTAAGGATCCAAGTTATTATGCAGAACTATTTAGGCAATTAATTTTTGATTAACTAAATCAGCAACTATTATTTCTTTTTGTGGATAAATGGTATTTGGGTGAATCAAAACTTTCGGATATTTATAATTTTTGTTTTTGTATTTAATTCATAAGGAATAACATGCTCACGTTCCAATAAATTTAATATGTTTACATTTTAATTTGAATATGTTATTGTTGTTACTAATGCTACTCGTCTGACGTCAGATCGAAGGCAATGAAATTTATAGCGGCAAAGGACTAATTGTACGAATGTCGTTAGTTGTAGCTTTGAGCAACATGCAGCTGACGGTACGTTTTGGCTCGGTCCCACTCCATTTTTTAGGGAGAATAACTTGCAGGTGGTTAGGGATCTCCCATCCTCTCTTCTTTCACCAACCTCGCGAGAGGACATCCGACTCGACGGCTATTTATAGCAGAGGTCACCAAAGTGGTGGTTCGCGAGAAAATTTTGATTGTTCCCAGAAATATTTGGAATATACTTACTCGTCACCTTAAGTTATGTTTTAAGATGCATTGAAAAACGCATAATTCAATTCATATCAATATGTGAAAAGTTACAAAAACGCTACTTCATAGAATCGCTACTAACAGTAATAATTCGCCACTGTAAATAAATTGCACTGCTGTAGCTGCATTGTTTCATCTACATGTTTTGTCTCGTCTCGTTTCGCACTCTTCTTATGTTTCACTGTCCAGTATGAGAAGTATGTACTATATCAGTTGAAGCATTTAAAGGTGGTCTTACGGACATATTGAGTTCAAAATAAGATATATTCAATATATATTCTATCTCAGCTTGGACAAAAAATGCAGTTCTCCTTCTTGCAGTAATAGCTTTGGATCCAAATATCTATAATCTTGTTTCAAGTAAGCAGGAACTTCCATCATTTTAGGAATGAATAATGCTAAACATTTGATATACTAAAACCATTGTTTGTTTGTTTTTACAGTTTTTTGTTTATTTTATTATGGTTTATTAATAAATCTTTCATAATTTGGTTACAATTAATAGTTTCACTTTTTTAACTAGGTACATTTTATGTGTTCTTACATCACAATTTTTTTTATAAATATATTCAACACTTAAAAAACCATATTAGTGGTCCGTGGGATTAAAACTATGAATTTACTGTTCCGTGAGGTCAAAACGTTTGGCGACCACTTATTTAGAGTACCTACATACTTCAAAGGCACTATACACATTTAGAAGCATCCATGCCTTCTCCTGGATTCAAACTCAGGTCCAAAGGCACAGAAGTCAGCGTCACTAACCGATATACCGGTTTAACCAGTATAGCTTATTAAAGCCATATTTAAATATAGCTTACACTACTACTAATTTTTCATATTTAGTACAGAGTGTCTCAAAGATAACCACCAAAATTTGCAAATTCAAATTCCTCTTGGGGAGTACATAAAAAATGCCCAAAGAACTGCACTTCCGGCGCATTTTTGTGCTCATGTACGGGTTGGCTAGATATGGTATATCCCGTTTGCTGGTTTTGGGAAGATTATTTGGAGTATTTGATATACTACTCAAACAGAAAAAGTTAAAAAAAAACTTTTTGAACTCATTATGAGTTTTATTATTAAAAAAAAATCAGGCTAGTTATAAAAAATATATTTAAGAAATCGCACGCTTCTTCCGCTGTAATGATGGTGACATTTTATTTTTTCGACAGCTTATTACGCAATAGTTGAGAAAAAAATTGCCAGTCGCAACCAATTTGCAGTACACCTGCTTTGAATACAACTTTTTGTTCACTAAATATTATGATTGAAATTTCCATCATCATGTAAAGAAGGATTAAACACTTTTTCAAATAGAGACGACAAAAAAAAGTTTGAAAGCGGGGCGGATTTAAAATCGATGTTTAACCACTATGGGACCCAACATTTTAAAAAGGGTGTAGTCAAAATGGGGGCTTATTTCTAAATTTGTTTGAGTTGCAATTAACTGCTGCATCAGTGAAACATTGATGAAAAAGGGGGTTATTGGGGGCAAAAAAACACAGATGCAAACAATGTTTTTTCGTAAAATTTAAATACTTTTATGTTTAACTTTTTATCTACCGCATTATGATTTACGGCAATTTTTTTCATGCAATATTTTTTTTAATCACTACATTAAAGATTAAGGGATATACATCAAGAAAATACCCAAATTTTGGAAAATTTATTCGGTTAGATCTAATCAATTAAATCGGTACTTTAAGGTACGATAAATCTACAAAGGTTTAAAATATTCTCATAATCCAAAAAGACTGGATGACTTTTTTTAAACGCAGTTTTAACTCTTAAAAATGCTAAATAACCAGATTACATTAACATTTTACAGTACAAAATATTTATTTATAAATATTATCAAATTTTAAAACTTTATTCACTTTTTTTACACATAAAAATAGCTTTTAAGATAAACTTAATTTGATGATATTCAAAGAAACAGTTTTCTTTTCAATAATACACAAAAACTCATTACATGCTGTGCATATTAAGTGAGGTTTCAATTGAATGTTTCTTTAAGCACTACGTTCTGGGGCAGGAAATGCTGTATTTTCTACCCTAACTACTACCCTATGAGTCTTGTTCAGTTTCTTGATCGTCAAGAGAATCTAACGAAAATTCCAGCAGATCAATTGCTGGGACTTCTTCATCTGAAAAATCATCTATTAGTACATCTCTGATTTCAGATGGTCGATTCTGTAGTAAATCCAAAACCTCTCGAAAACTGAGCTTCTTTTTTCCCACACTTCCTAAAAAAGGAAATGATAATAACATTAATAATAACAATATCGCATTGAATATCTCCAATTATTGTTAAATCTCAATTACTCGTAAATAAATTAAAATTTTGTTAATTTTTGAAAAAAGAATAGATATTTCATTTAATTCTGTGGGAAAAAAAACCCAGCTTAGTTTCTAAGTTAAAAATATTTTGTAAACTTTAAAATAAAACTATAAAAAAACTAAATAAGTTAAGCTAATAAGTCATATCAAAGAAGCATAAGTCTTTGGCACTATATTGATGACTCTACAACACAGCGAAAAACCTCAATAAGCTACACGGGCGAAAAATAAAGCTAAGTTCTTGCTCCAATATCTAGTGTGCTGTCAATACTTATAAATACCCACAAAGTTATTCAACTGTAAAATTAATTTTATATATTGTTCACTTAAAATAAATAGTCAAATCGTTTTCTAAGGCCTTAACTAACATACAAAAAAAAAGACTCTTGCCTTTTGACATTACCGTAAAATCCGGCGTATAACGCGCACTGGTGTATAACGCGCACCTATACTTTCGAGCTGATTTTTTTTAATTTTTTAGGTATATTCGCCGTATAACGCGCAACCCCATTTTAACGAAGAAATCTGAAATATTAGTATACATTGCTTTTATGCTTTGAAATCATTTATTCGAGGTATTATCCCTAACTTTTGAAAAAATAGTAGGCTTCTAGAACTACAACTCTTTTAGTTCGTAAGGCAAGTCGTTTATTTTAAATAAACAGTGTCTCGATACATGTAGAAGAAAAGTTTTTTTTTATGTTCATATCTTTTGCTATTTTTAAAGCTAACATTTTTATACCCGGCGTATAACGCTCACCCTTAAGTTTCGGTCTTATTTTTATGTTCAAAGTGCGCGTTATACGCCGGATTTTACGTTAATTACTTTTTCGGAACAAAAAATACAACCTTCGCAATCCGATCAAAATGTCACCCTAAAACGAAAATTCTGCTA
The DNA here is from genome assembly GCA_019973955.1 of Trichonephila inaurata madagascariensis. NCBI lineage: Eukaryota > Metazoa > Arthropoda > Arachnida > Araneae > Nephilidae > Trichonephila > Trichonephila inaurata. Next base: position 45,500 of record BMAV01017490.1, on the reverse strand, counting down.
TAAAACTATTCCCATTCACTCTGCTAAAATACTCATTATAGAACCTGTGCTGTGATATATCTTGTAAAAGAGGGTTTAAGAGAATATTCCAGCTAAGTATAATCAGAGTATTCATAAAAACGGTTATTCTATGTAATTTTAAAGTGAGTGGTACTTATACGTACCGTCGGTAGATAAAGGGTTAAAATTAATTGTGTGAGATTTTTCGGGATCTGAATACCAATTGATTGAGATCAAATTTAAATATTACTAGAGAACAATTTATGTGATAAAATACAATTTTTCTTTCATTAACATTCGCATTATGGAAGCCTTTTGTGCAACAGGAATAAACGTAATTTATTTTTTATTATGAAACTAAATGAATACTGGAAAGTTATTAATAATTGAATAATTTTTAAGTTTTAGCTTTTTCAGAATATGCCTTATATTAATTTTCAACTGTTATTAATATTTACTATCTTAATTTTATATTTTTCTTCTGTGGGATGCGCACTTACCCATAAAATAAATTTAGTTTTTAGAAAAACTTAATTTATCAAGCTATTGAATAAATAAAAAAGTAAATAAGTTAATCAGATTATGAAGTCTAGACCGATAAATTGCAAAAATATATTTATATAAAATGATTTGAGTATATTCAAAGAAAGTTATTTTTTTCATGATATTAAATCACTTTTATAAGTACTCCAGACTATCTTCAATCTATATATATATATATATATATATATATATATATATATATATATATATATATATATATATATATATATATATATATATATATATATATATATTTTTATTTTTTTTCTCAATGAAAACCCTTTAATGTTTAACGGTTAAATTTGCTGTATCTTTATTTCTGATAAGAATATATATGAAAAAAAAATCTTTAATTTAACTTGAAAGCTCATAAATAATTCATAGAGATATGATTTTGCAGCTGTAAAATGATACATTGCTTAATATGTATACATTCGAATATAAAAAGGAGTTAAAATTTGAACATCACTACCATACTCAAATTCGTACCATATCGGTTTTCTTACTATAGATTTTAACTTTATTTTGAATATCGTGTTTTTTTCTTACTAATATGGAATTTCTAAGAATATTTATTACTTTTATGAAAAAATTTAAAAGCCTTCTTAGCATTTAAAGTAAATTTGTGACTTCCTTCGTATTCCTCTTCATAATTTTTTTTTCTTGAAGAAAAACAGAGAAACCTTTTGGGATATTTAAATATGGCTTTAAAGCTTTTAGTGTACTTTTGATACAGCCATTTGCATATCAACTTATTACAATTCCTCAGATAAATTGCATTTAGAAATACTTAGGCGGAGTAGTTAAGTGGCAATGCATTAAATTGGTTTTGAAGCTGTTGTATCATGCCTCATTTGAAAAATAGTGGGAGCTTTAAGACTTCAGACATTCATAATTTTTGAAATTTACTTTCACTGTACTCTAATTTCACTTTTAATCCTTATAATCTTCAATCATCGAAAATCGGTCGAATTTTATGACAATAATAAAGTACTGTAATTAAATCGATACATCCAGGTATAGGAAATTGAATTTAAAGACATACTTTTTTAAACTGACTTTTCGCTGTATAGTAGTCGCATATATTAATTTATCAAAAAAAGAAATCTATGTTAGAAAGAAGTTTTATGATTTGTTTTCCAAATAAATTTTATACATGTATTCTAATCTAAGTGACACTAAATATCATGAAAATTATCTATTTATGCGCTTTTTTAAAATCATGGTTCCGAACGTAGTCAAATACCTTAACTTTAGGTGGGCCGAAAAAAAAGTCAATATTCATAGACACGTAAGTTTACTTTGAATATACATTAAAATATAAACATATTTAAAAGAACAGGTAAAAATTAAGGCTTACGTCCTCATATATATATTTGACATCTCTCTCTCTCTGTTTCTATCTTTCCTATTTAGGAAGAAATTTATATTTTATGATATATTATTGTGTGTGTGCCAATATAATGTCCGGGACGGAAAAAATGTTCGTTGTGGGCTGCTTGCGGGCCGCGAGTTGGACACTTTTACTTGACAGTGCTTCTATATAATATCCAGAATTGATAAACAGAACGAAATTTAAAATATAGACAATACATGCTATTATCTATTTTATATATGTAACAATGAGTAAAAACTATTGGATAAAAATATAGAAAAATAAATTCTTAGAGGTTCTCAAACATAGTTTTGAAAGTTATTAGAACATTATTGAAGTTCTTGTGAAATGTCTACGTCTTCAAGGTCCGTAACACATACAAATTTTCGTGTAACTATATATTCAAGATTTCAACCGAATCATTTATTTTCCGTAAAGAGTTTATAAATAAATTTAATTTTGAAAGTTTTATCCTCGAACGTAGTAAGAAAACTTTAGATATAAAATTACCATTTCTGCAAAGCGGTAAAAAACAAGTATTATTAAAAAAAATTTAATAAATTCCTACTTAAGTCACAACAAAGAAAAATTTAATTTTAGTTACGTTTTATTAAACAGTTTCAATTAATGTAAATAATACGATAGAATCACAATATTGTGGCAAAATAGAAAGCGATTTTCCATGCAATTTTCCGTTTAACTTTCAATATATGGTGTGAGAATATTTTTTTGTTTGTTTTGTTATTCTTTAATTAAATTTAGTTATTCTAATAAAATTGTATAGTAAAAAAGAAATCACATTTTCAGAAATTAGGCCATCCCAGATGGGATTCGAACCGTCAAACTGTGGATTAGAAGTCCAACTAGCTACCCTTTGCGGTACAGGGGCACATCGAACGATTTTTTTTCTATATATGTTGTTGGACTATTATTTTTGTTTGTTACGATTTATTCATTGATTAAATATGATTAATAAATTATTTGAAACACTGACTTAATATCAAGCGTCATCCACTACAAGATTAAAAAAATGTATTTGAACTTGAATGGATGAATAGAAAGTATTTTGTTAACGATTAAAAATTGAACAAGATTATATATATATATATATATATATATATATTTAAACATATATAATTAAATCACAATTTCACAATCAATTAAAAAAATGAAATTATATGAATTTTATAATATTAAATCTCATTTCAAAATATCAATGGCAAATATAGAAAATAAAATACAAATGTTTTCAAACAAAATTAAAAATTTTATAAAATAAAAATTTATAAAATATCCAAGTGCAACCTCGGACTTAGAACCGATAAATGGTCTCCCTCAACAAACATCAAAATACGCGCGTCTTCGTGGAAACCCCGGCATAGGGACCAAACCACACGTGTAACTTTTCATCGGCAGTTAAGGAATTAATTATAAACGTACAAATAATCAAAATAAGCAGCACATAGTTCATGGGGTCACTGGTAATTATCGCTTGTTCCAACTTAGTGTTGTTAAATTAATAATAAAATACATTGTACGGTACATATACTTTAATAAGTGTAATATATCAGTGAAAATGTGTATTTTTATATTTTATTATGTCAGAAAGTATTTTGTTTGCTTACTTTCAGTAAATTAATAATGCTTTGAATAATCTTTAGTTTTCAACTTTTCAATATGCTCGCGCCCCCCTTGTAGAGTTATCACGCCCCTCAAGGTGGGCGCGCCCCACAGTTTGAGAAACTCTGCTCTAGGTTCAGGGCCCCTATGCCGATATCGAATGCAAGCAGGAGACAAGCGATCTCCTGGGATCCACTCATACACACATACGGCCATTAAAATACTACAGAGGCAGGACTCATATGAAAATACGACCTTGTGCCACTCCTGTATCTGTCCATTCGGGCGTTAGTTATGGGAGGGCATAGCCATCCTGCATACCTTTCTGTATGACCTTCAGCAAACCATTGATTTCATATGCACAGGAGAATGGTTTGATTTCGATGAGTGTGATGGGTGATATATCCCGTAAAGATAATCCACACCCTCGATAGGCAAGGACGCTGTTTGTATCGAATTCCTAAACTGGTTTGTAAGTATTGTTTCTTCTTATTTGAGGCATAACTCGATATTCTGAGCAAACTCCGACTTTACAAAGCGTTTTCCAAATGGGAAATTCGCAACACAACTTTCCTGTAATGCAGTAATTTAAGGTATGTGACTACCTTCGGAGCACTTTTTTTGAAATATATAAAATTTTGAAGTTAAATAAACATTTTTTTATTTGAAATGGGACATAAAAAAAGTAAGAATTCCAATACAGTTTTTACAAAGTTAAAATTAATTTGGAAATATTGGAATTTTGAGTGAAATTTTAGTGAAAAATTGCAGTTGCGGTAAGGATTGTATTGAAAATTTAATTAATATATTCTTATAATATTTATACAGTACATAAAATGCCATTATTATCTGTGTTTATAGCTATAAAAATGGTAAATACTTTAAAAAGTTTTGAAATATGTCAATTTTACGCCAAAACTCAATTTTACAAAAACACTAATGTTATTTTCTCACAAAAAGTGCAATAAAATAAATAAATATATACACAGAGATTAGATTATAGACTAGATAACAGATAAACTAAATAAAACATTTTCTGAAAATTTCAAGTCAATATCTTAAAAATAATTCTGTAGTGAACTGTGCCGTGAAGAAAAAATTGAAAACATATAGTTTCTCAGAAAATGCATTTAAAGATTTTAATACAATATGAAAAATTTTCACTAATTGTGCACTTTTTAAACTTCCATATTTATAGCTCGCTAACTTTTAGCTTCATAAACTGATTTGGCCATTTATTTTACCCTTTGTTGTTTCTGAGAGTTTTGTAGACTACAAATAATTGTCGTTTTTAGCAAAATTTTGGTGAAAATTGCAGTTACGACAAATCTTGTACACAAAAAATTCTAATAAATATATTAAAATAATATTTATACAGAACATAAATAACATCTTTATCTGTGATAGGAATCAAAATTTTGTAAATGCTTTTGAAGTTTTAAATATGCCAAATTTTATGCAAAACTCAATTTTTAAAAATTAATGCTTTTTTTCATAAAAGCAATTAAGCACATAACAAATATATACACAGAGATTAGATTTTGATTCATAACACAGATAGAACTACATAAAACATTCTGGAAATTTAGATTTAGTATCTTAAAATATTTTGTGTAGTAAGCTTTATCATGAAGAAAATATTGAATAACAGTTTTCGTAAAACACATTTAATAATTTTAACTCTAAATAATTATTTTTCTACTTACAAAACATTTTCAAACTCCCCATATTTATAGCTTAAGCCCCCTTTAGCTTCAGTTTTAGCTAATTTGGACTTTTTTGGCTTTTGCTTTTTTCTGGTGAGTTTTGTTGATGGTAATGACTGGCGTTTCGATTTTGAATTCTCTGTGTCAATTCCCCTATATAATTTTTAAGTGTCATTGATCAATTTCTAAACTCAATACTAAATACAGGCAACAGCCCCAACAACCAGAATTATATAAGATGACAGTAATGTATGAACCCAAAAACAAAAGTTTTTTATGAACAAAATTTCTTTCCCGCAAAACAGACCACAATACATTATTAAAGATTTCATTATTGTTTTTGAGTCATGCCATGAAGGCATTTTTTAGCAACTCCTTTTCACAGAGTTAAATAAGTAGGCTTTATCACTCTTTAATCACTGGATTTGAAAAGGCTCGTTTTGTCTACATATAATTTACCATCACATAATGCTTGTTTATACTTGCACCAGCTGTCTTTTCCCTGTTGGACATTGCCCATACATGGGATTTTGATTACAGAGCAGCAGGAAAGAAGGCAGCTATTACAGCAGATTGCATTTTTCGAGGCATCCAACATTGCTTCGATGGCAATCCCATAATAGTTCTGCAGCTTATCAATAAATTTATCAGTTAATTTCCCCTTTCCACCAAGTCCTTTTGGTATTCTTTAGTTTCCTTTAAACGTGAGCCTACTCTTTTGTATATGTCCTATACATTCAAGTTTTGTGACACTGTTTTCACCTATATATCTTTTCACTTGTAAAAAGCCCCTTGAATCACCTCATCACTATAGTACTCGGTGTATTGCAGGTCTCGTTTGATTAGTGACCTTTCAAAAATTCTGAAAACTCCAACAGCTCTATGTTTCCAGAGGATCCTTTGTAATTTGAACATTCATGCTCAGATTTCAGCCATCATTTCACACATTTTGCAATATTGTGTCATTACTTCCAGATCTAAAATTTTCTAGTATCAATGGAAATAACTGAAACGCAGCCATTAAGTGCGACATATGGCCTTCCACGGGCCATGTGCCATCTACCGGAAACACCACAAGTTGTACTTTTTTTAAATTTCGCACTTCTTTAGATGCAGCTTTCATATTTTCTTCCGAACATAACTGTACTGCTTCCAGCAGTTTGAGTTCATGAGCTCTGAAGGTATTTTAGAAATGCATGGCAAATTTAAAGCGTATAACAACTTCTACCAGCTGTGAAACTCTGCCAATCAATCTCATTCCAAATACCAATAAAGTATATTGAGAGAGAATTTTTATTTTCTTTAGGAGTAGAAGTAAAGCCAATCATGTATCCACAACTGCAAGCCACATGCTAGAGCAAAGTCCTTCCCATCTTTCTGACAGTTTCAATCCAGTTGCATAACATTCCGACAACATGATTGAAATAATTCCTATCAAAGCTTGGAAATTAATAATTATATTCCCTGTAGAATCATGAAATTCTGTTCAGTACACGTAAAACCTCAATTTCGCTCACTTGCAGACGTATTATTACTGTTTTGTGCTAACTTGGTAAACATATTACCATAAAAACTTTCTGGACACTTTCGATCTAGCTTTCGGCTTTTTAAATTAATCACAATCAAATAAAAGGTTAAAATTAAAATGAAAATGAATGAATAAACTTCGTAAAAATATTAAAAGTAAGTAATAATTAAGAAGAACGTGCTTAGAACGAACAATGTAAACAAACTATAAACGATAATATTATTAAGCACTAGCAAAACAAGCTTGAATTAAAAAAACAGTTGCCAGATTAAAAGTATTAATAAATAACAAAGGATACGTTGATCTATATTTACAATAAATATTAAATATTTTATATTTTAAAAGTCACGAAAAAGACACTAAACTATTTGTTTACATTTTGTCTCTTAAACACCCATTTCCGGTTTTGAAAATTCCATTTCCGGTTTACTAAATAAGCTATAACTAGCTTCTAAATATCGTAGGAACTAAATACATTTTGGAATCTTAAGCGTATGGGCTATAATATTAAAACATAAAAATTTCGAAAATTTTTTCTCCAAAACTGAGGATTTTGCAATACATACCTTAAATGTCGTTCCTCCCTCCTGCTTCGCCTAAATGTGCTGAAAAATTAATCATTTGCATGTCTCAACATTTTCTTCCTTCCATATGATTTTGAAGTTCTTTAGATCACACATTCTTTCCTGGTGTTGCAATTGTAATGGCCAGTAGTGTATATTCAGCTTGATGGTTTTCATATGACTTTTTGCACATTAGTTTTATTTATTTTAACTTCTTTCCGTGAAAGCTGACGAAATGTAAACATAAACATTATTGTCTTCAAATTTTGAGGAATAATTTTGTTTACACAGTTCATTCCAAATCTTATTAAAATACTTCTTTGGTTTGGAAGATTTTCTTTTAAAATTTGAGATTTGACTCTTTTTTTTTTTTATTGATGCCCAGGTTTAAAATTTTAGAGTGCAAAAAGTTTTTTACTAATAAAAAACGCCAACAGTTGTTTTTTCTTTTGCAATTTATTAATTATTTTTTCTTATTAAAATATCATTCAAATTTTTTAAAACATAAAATTTTTTGGATGGTTTTTTCCCTGGAAAGTCATTTCAAATTTGTCAGCTATATAGTAAATTAAATACTATTTTTAAATTCAAATCATATTTGACTATTAATTGAAACAGAGAAGTACAAGATTACTTTGCATATTTAAAAATATAGGAAATTTAAAGAAAAATCTAAACCAATTACTTTGATTGAAAAGGAAAAAATCTGTTCCAGTTATTTATATCTGAAAAGACAAAAAAAAAATTAAAATATTTTAATATGTAATTAATATGAAATCAACGCCAATTTATTAAATATAAGGTTTTTTATTTATAAAAGAATAGTTTTGTCCTATAAGCAAAAGAAAATATATAGCTAAACATTTTATAAAAATATAAATAAATAAACTGTTATCACAAGGGGAAAAAAGCAGTTATTTCAGATTTAATATGATTTTTGATTATATAAAACTTCTTTGTTTATTTCTTGTACATTTTTTTTGCTAGTGTCTCTGATCGTCAGTTAAGATAAATATATGGTAAGATTTTATTTCTTATAAATCTAAATGTATTTCACTCAAACAGTTTTTTAAGCAGTATAAAACTATATATTGATAAATTTAGATTTAGTTTTGAAAAAAATGAATATATAGACCTAAGTCAGAAGAATTTTCTACCAAACTGCATTTATAAATAATTTCCGACTTATACATGTTTTCTTGTTTTTCTATTTTCAATTATTTCTCTACTAAAGTAATATTTTACACTAACAAAAAATGCATAAATTTCCAATGTACTTCACAATTTTTTATACTATTTTGATAATTCTCAAAAAAAAAGAAATATTTTTAAAAGAACTTGACTCGTACTATAAATCTCCCAAATTTTCCCCTTAGTTCAATATAAAACATCTTATGTAAAAATTCAGTGATCTGAAAGTGATTCCATTTGTGTGTGGATAGAATACAATACAAAACGAGCATATTTTACTGAACATGGATTACGTTATTGATTCGACAGTACGAGTAAAATGTAGCAGCATTTATGTCACATAGGTTCAGTTCACCATTGTTCTTTTGGAAAAATAAATATGTCGTTGTCTGAATGCATTTCTTAGAAGCTATTTGTGATTCCATGCATTGTTTAAATAAAACCATTTTAGACATTTCTGTACATAAAAAATACATTTTGTACTGAAGTAATACATATACTAAAACAAACTCATCCTCTACAAATACAGTCTGATTATAAGAACGATAGAAATATCTTTTTAAAATCAACTTTGCTTTTAGTTAAAATAAAAAATGCCAGTAGGAGACACTTTGCAAAATATGGGGAAATGAGAACAATTTTCCATCTTGTAAAGTATGATGTAGAAGTAACATTGAAATCGTAATGTTCCAAACGTACTATAGTAATCTGCAGCTGAAACATTTTGAAGTAAAAAAACCCATCAAAACTATATTCTTTTGCAAATGATCCATCGTTATGTTGAGTACTTATCATAAGAAACATATGTAAAATAAGAAATGCTTCCGCACTAAAACACCGTTTAAAAAACGATTAGGAATCAATTATATTTGAATGTTCGAATCTTATTTTTTTCGCCGTATCACTTAAGCATTCACCAGGTACTCTCATATGTAGAATTTCTTTGATGATACTTGTTTGAAAATAATATTCAAGAAAAATAGATTTCTTGAGAAAAATAGAGTCTATCAAACGTTTAGTTTATTTTTATTTGCAGTGGAAAAATAAAAGAGATCCAGCTTTATTACACACGATTTGTGATGGTAAAACGCTCAAAAAGTTGTTTGATGAGTAAAGTAGAAAATGGAAAAAATATATATTAAAAATAATGGTTAACATTCTATTTGTTAATATTTTTTTGTTATTTAATAATAAAATAGTTCATTAGAGAGAAGTATTGTACTTAAACTTACAAGTTTCAAATATACCAAAAAGTTTTTTTTTTTTACATTTTCCTTTGTCCAATATCTTTGGAAAGCTTGCCACCAAATTTTAGATCAGATAACGAATTTGTGTTTAAGTTTTCTAAGCCTAGGTTTTTTTTTCACTCTTAAATTGAATTAATTAAAATAATAGTTTGAAGCACAATAAACTTTTTCATTGAAAAATGGCTATTAATTTCAACTTTCATTAATAAAATCATTTCTGTTTGATTATGTTTTGAGTTTTCATAGTTACTTTATTAAGATAGATTTCAAGTCCAATTTTATTTTTCAAAGAATAGTGTGTATAACTTAGAAGCTTTTCCATTAGTTTTTTCCAGATGAGAAAATGCCACGACCAAAATGTTTTTAGATTGCTATGAGAAACAATATTTGGAAGAGATGGAATACTTCTGAAAATGATATATCGAAAATCCAGCCCTTCGCTGATACTTTCGAATATAAGTACCATACCCCCTTCGCAATCAGACTTTCGAATATAAGTATTCTGACTACAAGTATTGCAGATGAAACTGAATATATTTACATGATGTGTGCTAAACTACTTGATAATAAACATATTGTATGGTACTCTATTATGGTATTTGAGTTCTTATTTTGTGACTTTATAATTGCTAAACTTCTGCAGTTTAAAACTAAAAAAAAAAAAATTAAATTGTATGTAAAAAGCTAGTGATTTTTAGCTTAAGTTAGTACCATTATTTTTTGCTTTGTGTTTCCAAAACTTTTGTGAAAATATTTTGTTGATTTTGGACATTTTGGCTTGTGTGTGAAAAATTGGTCGTCGTAACAAATACAATTAAAATTAAAAATAAATTTTGGATTAAAAAAAATGTTTTCAGTCAATAAATAATACAGAATAGTGCTTTGATATAGAACATAAGTTGGAAAATATCATATTAGAAAATTAGAACTAAGATTCTCAATTTTGACTAAACACCGGTTATGAAGGTATGCTAGTTAAATATTTAAACACGGGTTCTGAAGTAATGGACCATCAGTAATAAAAAATAGTAAGGATGAGATTAAAAAGGAAATTATTTCATATCTATCTATCTATGTACCTAGTTATGTATGTATCAATTTATCTATATATCTATGTACCTATGAAACTATTTATGTGTGTTGTGTATCTATTTATCTATATCTATATCTCTCTATATATATTTGTATGTATATAGGAATGTACATTACACAAACATGACTAAATAGTATGATTTGGAGGTTTCAAAAATGGGAAATCGGTTAAGGTCTGATCCTCCTCACTTCGCCATAGTACAAAATTAATAAGTCATTTTTCAAATGCATTCGTGTAGCTGAATTTGATGCTAATGACAATAAGTCATCGATCAATGTAATTAATTAATCTGAAAAATGAACCCAAATAATTTTTCCACATTTCTCCTAAGATGTAAGCATAATTATTTCATTCCGAAATGTCTGTAAACGTTTAGGAATTCATTAAGTGTACACGTTCAAATTGATCAATTCCTTAGAACGAGAAAAAAAAAACACCTTAAACAACGAAATACACTTCATGATTTATTCTGTATCAGAACAAATACAAACCAGACAATACTCTTGTGTTACATACATTTTTTGCTAACCACACACTTCTTGCCTCCTATTTTATTGAGGAATAGTGGTCCCTTGGTTTAAAATTTTCCTTTTGGTCACCACATATAATGAAATACCTTCTACAACTCACCTGATTATTACCCTACTGAATGGGTATCAGTATCTTGACTCAAGGAAGAGAAGAGACAATCCATTTTTCCTATAGCGCATTCGAGAATATTACCGTATTCATGTTACAATGAGCAACTGTGGTGTATCTCTGAGTGTTTGAAGCCTGCTATTCTCCCTCCCTTACAGCACTGGCTTACTGTCCCATTCCTGCAGAATAATATGCGCGCTCTTGCGCACACAATGTTCACCACTTTTTTGCAATCATATTGCATTGCTATTTTTGTTTGCCTGTTAATTTAATAGTTCATGTTCCGAAAATGTTTGATCTATGAAGGAAGAACTAAATCTTATGCTACAAAAATGATACTAATACAATCTAGATTCATTTTATATTATATGAATATATTCTATATTATTTATAAGTCAATTTCCTGTGTAGTTGAGCTTTATTGGAAGAACTAAATTTGAATATGCTAAAAAAAATTTGTGCAGTTTAAAACTGGTCTTAGCCAGCTCTCAGTAAATTGCAAGGATGCTTCCTTTTCTAAAGTACTCAAAAATAAATATCCAATTTTTTTGATATTTTAAAAACTGTTACAAAAAAAAAACAAATTGTAAAAAACTTGTTAATGGTAATATATAATTTACAGTATACTGTTTTGTTCTTGAAAAAATAAAACTGTTAGAATTCTTAAGTTTTAAATTTACAGATCATTTTACAAAATATTATTAAGCATAAATACAATAATTTGAAATATGAACATATTTAAAATTCTTTATAACTATTAAGTTATCAAAAAAAAATACTGTGCCGTCAAATGTTTTACATTGTTAACTATAATTTAAAATTGAGATCAATGAATTCGTAATTTTAGAATTTTTGAAAAAGAAATTTTCTTATTATACTTTATGCATTACTCACCAACTTTTATTCAAATTCGTTGGTTATAAATCTTTCATTTTCTGTTCCAAAGTTAATTCAATATATATATTTCTATTTGTGGAATTAAATTGAAATGTTGGTCCGTGTCTTAAAAAGCCTATAAATATTGCTTACAATGATGCTTGTTTCTCAAGCACGTCATGCAAATTTGGAAATTAAAAAATAAGTAACATATTAAAAAGTAATTTTTTGGTTGTTGTTTTCTTATTAATCATCAATTTAATAGTGAAATATGTCTTATTTGTACACATCTTACGCATATTCGAGACAAAGAGTTTGTCATAATTATATATGAATCCAGGCTGGAGAAAATAATTTGAAGCTGTAATTAAGGTTCTAAGTGTACCTTTTTACTTATATTTGGTTAAACATTGTTGCAGAAAAACATGTTGGAATTTATTATAGTGGTAATCTTAACTGTATGATACTTATTCTACTTGTTTTGTACTTGTAGAACTTAAAAATATAAAAATGCTTAAGTCCCAATTTTAATTTTTTGTTATAATAGACTTTTCAAACATTCACATGATAAATTTCAAAATATCCATAACTAAACATTTCCATATTGCTTTCAAAGATATTGTGGTCCAATGATTTAAGTTATAAAATTCAACTGACTATTTTATCAAGGAAATCATAACTCAAGAGGTTCTGAAATGTTATTCCTCTAATTATGCTTGATAAAATCATGCCAGCTTTTATTTAATTGCATCAATTATAAATGTTTCGCAGCCAAATCTAAGTTCGATAATCCTTTAACGGCTTGTATTTCGTTTTTTTAAAAGAAAAACTGGCTTTCGTGTTTAACGTGCCAATGACATTGAAAATTAGGTTTAACTTATGTGCTGCAGTTTCAGATGTTCGTATTTCAAGAAAATCACTTAATTTGTAAGTGATGAATAAAGTAGCATATGATAAGTGTAATTTCCGCAGCTATTCAATTGTTTATTTGAAGTTTAATAAATAAACTGAATTCCTTCACTCTATTGTATAATCTGTCGAGGTTCAAACATCTCCCCTTCGATTTGGTGTGGAACTTCATCGTGGCTGGCTTTGTCACGAGTTCGAGCCCAGTACCACTAAAGACACGCCGCGTAGGGCAGCGATGCATGCTAAATCTGTCGAGACCTGTGTGAAACGTCATCCCATTGGTGTGGTGTGGTAGTTAGGAGAGGGGGTGCCCGCTCAGGTGTCGTCCGCGTCACTTTACCATAGTTTAAAATTACTTTGTCTGCCGCCAAAAGCCCTCGTGTAGCTGAACATTGTGTGTGCGACGTTAATATTCACTCACTCACTTGGTGTGGAACTTAGGAGAGTGCAGTGCCAGCTCAGGTCTGCTCCTCGTCACATGATCATGATTCAAAATTACAAAGTTCTGTCACCAAGCCTCTTATGTAGATAACAAAGGTGTCTTCATTATTTACTCGCCGAACAATGAAAAAAAATTTCTTCAGATTATAGAGACAAAATAACAATAAAAATGAATTTTGATACACATACAAATGATTTAATATATATAAGTATTGAAAAAACAGACATTAAAGTAAAGCTGTGTTTTTTGCATATACATATTTAAGAAATACGAATAAGTTACGGAAATATAATGTTTTTAAAATAGTTAAATATTAATAATTTTATGGTACTTCCCTATCCAAAAATTATTCTATTTTATAAATTAATAGATTTATACCAATGAATTTTTCTTTTTTATCCCATTCTTTTATGAATTACATCTATGAATTTTATATTTGATACATTCAAGTAAATAAATTTTCTTATTAAGCCTCGTACGTTTCTCACCAGTTTTTGTTGAAATATGCCGCATATATATGTCACCTAAACAGTTTCGGAATACTTTTTCTCCAATTTCCTTTTCTTTGCGTTCTTTTAAAATTTTGGCTTGCGTGTGAAACGTGCCATTAAAATTGAATGTTTGATAATACCTGTTTCACGTTTTTTAGTTTTATTTTAAAGTGGAATTAATATTTCTTCATTTAAATTCTGTAGTTTGACGACAAACCAGTCCATATTAGCCTTTAACAACCTTTTATAAGCTTCATTTATATGTAACGGAATCATTTAACTCAATTTTTATCCACTTTAAAAGGCCAAATTAATTTGAAATTTTGCTCATTTTTCTATAGGAACAATGACATTGCATTAATTTGTTCCATTGTCCTGATCATGATCATCAGGATTAGCGATTTTCTATTTTCAAATTTCTTTCTTCACATTTGGCGACTATTATCAGATCCCATTTCTAGATTTGGCGACTAAAAGATTAAGTTGCAACTTAGTTTGATTAACTATAATAAGGGTTTTATTTGTTTCTTTTTAACTATAATTTATTCATATGAGCAATCATACTTCAATTTCCTCTTTGATGAGAAGAACACGTATGAAATATCTTCAAAATATATTTGTGTGCAAGAAATTCATTTAAGACTATATTCGCATAGTTTCAGAGTAAAACTAACAATAGAATAATAAACAAATATGTTTCAAATATGAATATTTTCTTTTGAATAAAATGATCATCCACATATAACAATAAAATGTATCTGTACATTTATTTTACTTCACTTACGAGAAGTTTTGAATGGCAATAAAAATTTATTTCGTATTTTAAAATTTTTCTTGGTGGAAAATATCGTCATTTTTCGAAATCTCGAGTCACTCATTATAAAACGACGATAATTTTGGGGTAGTTTTAATTTTGGAAAACTCCATTCCCAAAACTAGCGTGCATTATGTTTGTGTTTGGGTGATGGCTATAATGCTCTTTTCAAATATTTCAATGCATTCTTCACCTGAGCCTCCCCCATCTATAAATCTCATTCGTTTCCTTTATTACGTTATTGCCTATTGCTTTATACTGTACATTTTTCTGGCACGTCCAAATTTAAATTCTTTGATGCAATAGAGTTTACAAAATCTCGTAGTAAATTTCAAAATTTTCACAACAAAACATTTCTATATTTCTTTTTTAAAAATATTCTCGTCTAGTTATTTAAATTATAAAATTCGACTCACTATTTTGGTCACTAAAATTTTAATTCAAGAGGTTTTTGGAATATTATTTCCCTCATTATGCCTGACACAATACTTATACCAGTTTTTATGCAAAGGCCGCAAATATAAAAGTCTTATAGCCAAACATAAATTACTCTTGGGTAATTTCTTTGTTCAGGAAATTTTTAAAACATTTGGCTTGCGTGTTTAACGTGCCAATAAAATTGAAAGCCAGCTGAAACTCATATGCTGCAGTTTTTGATGCTTCTGTTTCAAGAAAATCATTTAATTTTGTAAGCGATGAATTCAGAAGCTAATCTGTTATTTATTGGAAGTTTAATAAATGAACCGTTTTCCTTCATTTACTTGTACATCCTCCGAATGATCAAGACGCCGTGGTTAACCCGCGGTCGCTACCGCCGTTAGTCGCGGGGTGTAGAGAACACCCAATCTTTTTAACACGTGTATTTAATTATGAAAATAAAATTAAGTCACTATGATACATATTTATAAAGTACAAGATGTGTTTTTATACTATATATATACAAATAAAATTAAATTTATTGCATACAAATGAGAATAATATATTAATTTAAGCTAAACATACAAAATTTTCAATTTAAAACACATAATTTTATATTTTTTTCATAAACCAGTAAAATGTGTGTACCAGTAATAAATATATTTTATAATTAATGAGATAATGATAGCAGAAAGTAGAACAATAATATTTTAATCATTTTCCAAACATTCAGAACAGACTGTATGCAAATGCTAAACTTCTTGCGGGAATTCTCAGCCCCCCAGATAAACTTTTGAAGGTCATTACATTGCAATCGTTCGAGAAAGAGGGATTGCATCAGGCCTGAAGGTTCAATGACCTAAAATGTGCAGCTACAAAAGAAATTGTGGTTCTGCGCATTCTTTTTAGAATCCTGGGAGGATTTTCTTGTTGCTGGGGTGTACAGAACACCCCGCGCAAGTGATCGCGGGTTAAGGTCACAAACTCATGATTGGCGTAGCATCAATTCGAGCTTAGTGCCGCTGAAGACTCGCCGTGGGGACAGACTGATGCACATTAACTCTGTGTAGGAGCTCAAACATAATCCTGTAGGTTTGATGTGGAAGTTAGGAGGGATGGGGGCTAGATCAGGTTTCCTCCTCCTCACTTGATCATGTTTCTAAATTGCGAGGTCCGTCAACAAAAGACCTTTTCTAGCTGAAAATATTCACTCAAGGAACGAACAAAAGAAAAATTCAGATGACAGAGACAAAATAACAGTAAAAAAATAATTCTGATACAAATACAAAAATTATTTCATATTCATAAGTACTGAAAATTGGAAATAGATTAAAGCTGTGTATTTTTTTATATAAAGAATTAAGAAATACGAAGCATTTCTGGAAAAATAGTACCAAATTCAATTATTAAATATTAATGATTTATTGATACTTCTCTCTTCTTTTGTATCAACGAGTTTTTCTTTTTCTATGTGAAATAAGTTGTGTTTTATATTTGGTCTCCTGTTCTTTCATAAATTAGATCCATGAACTTTTTATTTCATACATTCTGGTACATAAACTTTCTAACTATGCCTTGTACATTTATTACCAGTTTTTATTGAAATATGTCACATATAAATGTCTCCTAATCAGTTTCTAATTGCTTTTCTTCAATTGCCTTTTTTTGTTGTCTTAAAATTTTGACTTGCGTATGTAACATGCCATTGAAATTGATTCTGGGTTGTTTTAGCCGCGTTTTTTCGATTTTATTTTTAACTGTAATGTTGAAATCTTCATTTAGAAGTCCGTAGGTTTAATGACAAAATAGTACGCCTTAGTTCTTAACACGCTTCCATAAGCTTCACTTGTATGTAACGGAATCCTTGAACTCAATTTTTACCGTCTTTAAAATGTCGGATTAATTCGAAATTGTATTCACTTTTCCGCGAAATATGTCAATAAAATATAATTTAATAATTTTTTTTTCATTGTCCACAGATCAAAATCATCAGGATTAACGATTTCCCATTTTCTTATCCCATCGCGAATATAGGGAGTAATTTTAGATCCCATTTCATGATTTGGTGATTATAAGATTAAGTTAATCCTATTAACTCTGCGGGTGTTTTTTAGTTTTCTCAAACTATAATTTATTTTATTAAAACACTTTTATTAGCTGCACCTGTATGTAACAAAACTTTTGAGCTAGATTTTTACCCACTTTAAATGGTCAGATTAATTCGAAATTTTGCATACTTTTCAAGAACCGATGACAATAGAAAAATGTAATAATTTCTTTCCGCTGTCCTGATCAGGATCTACAGGATTAATGATTTTCTATTTTCAAATTCCTTTCTGCATCTGGCGACTAATATCAGATCCCATTTCCAGATTTGTTGTTTAATTCCAGATTTAGCGACTAAAAGATTAAATTACAACTTCGCTCGATTAACTAAAAAATTGGGGGGTTTTGTTTTTGCTTATTTAAACTATAAGTTATTCACACACATATGAGAAATCATACTTCAAACTTTCTCTTTGATAAGAACACAGAACTTCAAAATAAATTTATGGACAAGAAAATCATTTAAGATTATCTTTGCATAGTTTCAGAGAGTAAAACTAACCCTAGATATTAAAAAATATGTATTGAATATAAATAAGTTCTTTTGAATAAAAATATCTTCCATATAATGATAAAATGTATCCAGAAATTTATTTTACTTTACTTACGAGAATGTTTGAATGACACTAGAAATGTGTATTTCTATGTTAGTTGCTATTTTTCTTGGTGTAAAATATCACCACATTTCGAAATCCCGAATCACTCGTTCTAAAACAACGATAATTTTAGGATAGTTTTAATTTTGAAAACTCCGTTCATAACCAGCGGCAATGATGTTTGTGTGTGTATGAAGTTGGGTAATTTTTTTCCAATATTACAATTACATTCTTTATCTAAGCATTTCCCCATCTATAAATCTTATCACTTTCCTCTATTACGTGATTGCCTACTACTTTATAATGCACTTTTTTCTGGCTCTTTCACAGTTACAGGTGCTGTCAAAATTCAAGGTTGATATTAAAATGGTTGAGTCATAATTTTGTAAGAGTCTTTGGCCTTTCTTCATTGTAATGTCATTTATTAAAAAATCAATTTTATCCTTAAAATCTTAATACCATTTCAAAGTAAAGTTGGACCTCTATATAATGAAGTCGCTAAATCCTGGAAAAAGTTCCTTACATGGAAAATTTGTTATATCGAAGTTCATCTTTTAGTACACCTTATAAACCACTTAAAACAAATTTTAAATTCATAAACAATGTATATAAAAATGTAATCATTCAAACCTTTTTTTTTAAATTAACATATGTTTATTTTATATATCTTATCCATCAAAAAAGAACGAATGAAATAAAAACTGCAAGGAAAACAAGAACAAAGGAATGTCGAAAAATTTACTGTATTTTCAATATGAAGAAAATAATTTTATACTAAAAATAATGAATTTTAAGGACATTTTATAATTTACAGCAGGCAATTAATATTAAACATGCATTATTTTATAATTAGAACTCGGGGACAACACCACTGGGGGTGAAAGATGTTACGAAGACGTTTCTTGTGAACTGGGCAATGGGGGTTAAAGGTTGCACTTCTTGGATGAAACGTCCAGAACTTTATTGCTTTCGGTGAGTTAGGATCTAATAAAATCAGTTAAAGATTTATAACACCAGAAAATGTGTTAAAGAGAGAATAACATGAAATTTTTTCAGAAATACTTTAAAAAAAGGGATAGAAAAAATTGAATCACAAATGAAAAGTTCGTTATATAGAAAATGCACTTCGCTATAGAGAGGTTATTTTCAAAGAAAATCGGGAAATGTTCAAGGTTGAAGGAAAAAGTTCGCAATATGGAGGCTCAATATAAAGAGGTTCGACTGTATTTGTTTTTTACAAAGGCTGTAAATTTATTTGTGTATCGAAAAAAAAAATTAGATAATAAATATAAATGGTGTATGTTCTCTATAAAATTAGAATACTTATAGCTGCTTCATTACAGTATAAAGAAAGCATCTTTATCTAATCCTCCCCTTGTTTTTAACTCATTATTAACACGTTTACGAGCAATAACGAATTTTTATTTTATTATTGAATTACAAATATCAGTCTAGTATGGATAATATATTACCGCAAGTGAACCACAGTATATCCTTTTTATGTTAAAATTGAACATGAAAACATACTGAGCTAATATTCAAAAACTCAGGCATGGTTCTATTAAGTTTTTACGAAAAAGGAAAACATTACGGGTTAAACAAATATTGTAATTGTGTGCTAGATAATATACACTAACCAAAACAAAAAATCCCAACACCAAGAAAAAACTGTTGCAAAGTAATGAAATTAAGACAATGCAATTGTCCGGTTAATATGATTAATTGATTAAATTCTCAAGATCACAGGTTAATTTATAAGCTCAAGAAAATGCATTTCAAATATGAAAGGCTGTAGCATTATTATATAGCCGGGGTAACCTCTAGAAATCTGAATGCAAGCCTGAAAGCTTGCATGCACTGGAGATAGATCTGTGCTCAATTGGAGATGGATATGATAATCTCGCAAACCAAAGGACATGATAACATTCTGTAGAGAACGTTACGTTATTATAGAGGTGTAATGGTGAGCGTTACCCTGTTGGAAAGCTTCTCGTTGAATGCTGCTTATGAATGACTGTTCTATAGGTTTATTTACCATACTGGCATACAGACGGGCACTAATTGTATTTGGTATAACCACAAGAGAGGTCCTGATGTCATAGGAAAATGTTCCTCAGACTATGGCTCCAGTTGTAAGTCCAGTGTGTGTATGTCTCAGAGAGTTTGGATGCAGGTAAATACCCTGTCCTTCTTCTGACCAACTCACGGCCATTAATGCCACCAAGGCAAAACCTGCTTTCATCAGAAAACACAACAGATCTCCACTCCGTCCTCCTAGGAGGTCTGGCTTGATGGCACTGGTGTCATAATCGGAAATCGTTTTGAGTCAGAGCAATACAAGCTACAGGGGGCCTGACTCGGAGCTGCCCTTAAAGTAACCGAATTGTAACAGTTTATTGTGTCGCTGTGGTACTAACTGTAGTTCGCATATCTGCTGCAGGCGTAATACATTTCGCCACAGTGTTACGCCGTATGCGGCGTGAGGGAGTGAATATTAACGTCGCAATGTTCAGATACACGAGGGCTTTTGGGGACGGACCACGTAATGTTGAACCATGGTCAAGTGACGAGGATGACACCTGAGCTGGCACCCACTCTCCTACCTACCACACCCACTAACGGTAGGACGATTGAGCTCTCGACAGACTAAACGGGCATCACGTCCGTACACGGTGGGTGCTTAGTGGTACTGGGGTCGATCGGATACCTTGACCACTCGGCTACCTCAACTTAATTCGGTTTTAGGTATAGTGTCTCCTGTTTAGATTTGTTTGAAAAATTTGGATTACAAACGTGCTAAAAGCAGCAATGAAATTACGTACGTGGAAATTTATCTACTGCAAACTATAATATGGTTGTATTTCAAGAAAGGTATTTTTTTTTTGAATAAAGCATTAATGTATCCAACTACCCTAAAAATGTGAATTTTACTCATTTATAGGCTATGTTATTTTGTAGGCTACCTTATTAGCTTCATAAAAATAAAAATTTATTTTTTTCCGTTCGCTAGAACAAAAACTAGAAGTGTTTTAGTAAAAGCAGATGTCATTAGTTGAAGCAAGATGTCATACTTTAAAATGCGTTTTGCTTGAAATGTGATTTTTGGAAAATGTTCAAACGTGGACAGGTATTGCTGAAAAAGTTTTGAAAATAATTAACTGAAATTTTTTGTGTAGGCTCTGTAAAATAGTAGAAGTGTTTGGCCTTCAAATTTATCAATAACTGTTTTATTACAAAATTTACGGTTCCTTATGTGAATATAATCAGTGCTTTTTAAGCAATTACATAAAATAACAAAGATAAAGTGCTCTAGTTTTTGTAAGAACTAAAATATCTCTTATCCTGATGGTCATTTAAATAACATAGCAACACACAACAGAATTGAAAAATTGAAACTTAGTTGATAAACTTTTGCTACAGCCCCGTTTATGTTATATTTTGTAAATTTTTACCCATTTTTTTTTTCCATTTTAGTTATAATAATTTATTTTTCTCTTCCTAATTTTAGCATATTTTTCTTAAAATGTTCGAAACAAATCTAAATACCTCAAAAAAATCCACATACCTCCATTTTTAAAAAAAAGTTGTCGCAATAAGTCGGATATCTTAATTAGCACATGAAAACTAACTGCTGCAATTATCTTATTATGTGTCTGCAATATCATGATGATCACTCATATTCCCTTTTTCCTGTGCACATCTTCAAAAGAATAATAATAAAAAAAAACTGTAAAATGGGTTGAATAAATTGTAATAATTAAATGAGTTCTATACAAATATATATTTTTTACATTAATTATCTGCTGCAATATATAACGATTGCATTTCAAGCAAAAACATTAATTCAGTGATTGGTAATTCAATACCATTGAAAACGCGATTTCTTAAACTCTTCTTATATTATGTATCTACAATTTAAGAATCAAATCTGTCCTCAATTAAAATGTGCTTATTCTGAATAATAAGGAAAATTTTTTCAGATTTGAGGGGCAAAATAACAGCAATATAAATTTTGTGATACATATAATAGTTATTTATTAGGTGTAATTATTGAAAAGAGAAAATAAACCTGTCTTCGCTCTCATAGTTTAATAAAAGCGATTTTGTACCGGAACAGTTAATCAGAAAAACACAATCAAATATTAATATTATATACACAGACTTATTTTTAAATAAATATATATATATAAAAGTAATATTCTTTATATGAGTCAATCATCATTTTTTGTATTATAAAAAATCTATCCTATTGTTCATAATGAGTCATAATAAAATTCTGAAATATTTATACATAACTATTTAATTATTTTAAAAAATTATGCTGTCTTTAAATAACTTGCATTAGTAAATTTGAATTGCAATTTAAATATAGGGGAATTCCTAAATTGATAGATTCTGGAGTAGAATTTCTCTGAATTTGCTTTGTACATTTCACACCAGTTTTTATTTAAATACCTCCCATATAAGCGTCTACTAGTCAGATCTGGAGCACTTTATCACTACATTATTCAAAGCGATTTGAAAAAGTTAGCTTATGCGATATGTAAGCTAATGAAATTGAATATAAGTTTTTGCTTAAACGTTATTATGGAAGACCTTTACGAATGAATTAGACCTTTAACTGTTTCTAGTTTAATGTATGTCTTGAATTATCAGCGTTGCGTTAACGGCCCGTGGCGCATTTACAGACGTCTTTCCGAGCATATTAAAAAGTCGATAATAAAAGATTTTAAAATAAATTATTAATTTGCTGAATGTAAAAAAAGAAAATACATTCTGACGTGATCCAACGCAAAGCACACATTTACACTGATATAATACATTTATAAATATATCAGTACTACACACAAAGCATTTTATACACAATTTAACAATACTAAGTTAAGAATAAATTTAATAATTACCAGTGCCTCCCATGGTCTTGTCATATAAAAAAAAAATAATAATAATAAAAAATAACACTTACTTGATAGTTTCTACGGTTTATAATTAATCCCTTAAGTTATGCAATTCGCTCTCCAACGCCCCCCTTTTAAACCTAAGGACGCATATGTGGGGTATGGGGATGATGAAAACGAATAAATAAAAAATAGCAAATCCTTTGGAATAAGTAAATCCTTCGCAAACACTTTCAAGGTCTTTTAATTGTATTCCAAAGTCTTTGAAATAATTTTATGGGTAACAGAGAGAGTAAAAGAATAAAATTACTTGGGAAAAGACATATATATATATAACCCCAGGAACATTGAAAATAGCGACCCAAAAAGGAAGCTAATACAATCAAAATTTTGCAAAAAGTACGCGAAATTATTCAAAGACCCAAGTTTTTGTAGCATGCTCATACACGCCTAGGTGGCGCTCAATCAGGAAGAGGTGCTAAAAAAAACCAGAGTATTAAAATACATAAAACCAACGCGATCTCTCGTCAGATCACAACCCGGGTTTTTCCTCTACTTTAATTTAAAAACACAGAAGAACCCCTCCCCCAAGGCGTTTCCCACTAACGGGAATGACAAAAACTAATTTAAACTAATCCTTTTGTTGATTCATCTCCCTTTAAAAATTTCAACGACTTGAGTGAAAAAATCGCGGTTCACCGGGGTCATCGAAACTCGCAACGCCTCCCCGACCAATAAAAACGCCCCCAAAACTTCCCACATCACATAAACCAGCTCAAAAATAAAAACTACTTTCGTAAAAGATATCATCAGACCCTTAATCCTGTTTTCACAAAACACACACAAAAACACACAATCAGATTTAAAAAAGAATTTAAAAAATTCAATAATAACATCTGGAAAAAAAGACTGGAAGCACCAACACCGCAGACAAACCCTTTGGCGAACGCAAAGATTTTTAAAAAAAAGGGCCCAAAAAATTCCCTTTTAATTGTGCAACAGGTACGGCCACCCCAATCAACAGAAAGCTAATTTACTTGCCCTAATATCAAAAAACTTTGGAAAGACCGAGATAACGATGTATATACCCAAAAATGATGAAATAATCTTCACCACTGTAAAAAATTTTTTTCCCCCCCCCTCTACTCCTTCCTTGAACCTGCTTTTCCCTGATGAAATTATTCACTACTTAAGCATGTTAATCCCAAAAAGGGCCCCCTGGTAAAGAACACCATCACTAACCCTGTTAAAAATTTTCCCAATCAAATTAATCCTTATTCTAACTATTCTCATTAAAAAAAATTTAAAATTTCATATTTTCCCAGACAATTGGAAGGAAGCCATTTTTTTTCCCAATTAGTAAACCCGGAAAAGCCCCAAAATGGCTACAGTTACAGCCCAAATTTTTTTTATCAATTTTAGGTAAACTAACAGAATCTATTATTCTACACAAAATGAAAACATTCATTATAACGATAATAACCTTCTAAACCCCAAACCCAATATGGTTTTACTAAAACTCTCTACCCAATCCCCTATTACAACAACTAACGTATCTCGAAGCCCAAAAAAAGGAAAAAACACGGTAACTATTTCGGAATCCCGAAGTTCGACCTGTTTGGATTAATGGACTCACTTTCAAACTAATATCTAAATCACCTCCCCCCCTGTTCACCTCATTCCTTAACTAACCAACCGCCCTTTAAAAATTTAAATTAACGAGTCGTTATCTAACTCTCACAATGTCTCTGCAGGGGGTCCACAAAGGGACTTGCTCGGTCCCCCTTTTTTTTCAATCTATACAAAATGATATTCCCCAAATTCTGCTTACTAAATACCCCACGCCACGACACTTCCACACAACTCAAAAACTTGACCTATATCCTGCATTATAAACAAACACCTTCTCCTCTTACAAAACTACAGATAAAAGAAAAACAGCATCAACGTTAAAAATCTACAGCCATTATTTTCACAAAAAGCACCTTTGCCACCACCGCTCATCATGTACAACAAACATATCCCCTTTTTCTCAGGAAGCCAAAAATTGGGAAATTTTTTTTGATTCTCATCTTCCTGGAAAAAACATATCATACGCTCCCCCATAAGTTCCGGGAAAAATAGTTTTCTTTACCCCCAATAGGCCGGAACTCATATTTAAATATAGAAAACAAAGTGCTTCTCTATCAGCCGTTATGCGCCCAATTAGGCTTACGCTTGTCCGTTTGGGGATATGCTGCCAATACAAACATTTAAAAAACTTGATACCCTAAAATTTCTTATTCTATGATCGTCAAAACTACAAGATATATGCGTGACACATACGCAATGCTCTTAAAATTTCTAGTTTAGAACTCATATTCAGAATATTGCAATCAACTTTTTTTAAAGCTCTACCTGATATCAATAATTCTAATAGCAAAAAATTTAAATTTTACACCATCAATGATTATACTAAAAAAGGGCCAAGAAGAATACCCTTTACTCTTTCAACCCCCCCTAATATCTTTTTTAATGTTATTTTTATTTTTTAGTCTCTATTTTTTCTTTCATAAGTTTTAGTCAATATTTTTTTTTCCTTCTTTCCCATGGGCAAGCGCCTCCCCAAATGTATCTCGTCCCCAGGGGCAAATCGGGGTACTTATCACTGTACAGCACCCCTCGGGGGCAGTCTCTAACCCCCCAAGTCAAAATTTTCACTCAACTTTCACAGATGAATACTGAAGCCACCCTCCCGTTCCATCCCCAACCAATCGCCGTCTGCCACTAAACAGAAAAGGAAAAACCCCATTCGTCAAGCTCCCCTATGACTTATCATGATTGGGGGGACTTTTTACATCCCGATCCCAAAAAACCCCCCAAGTACGAACCGGTTACCCGCCGATTGTAGGAAGACTTTTTGGGAAGCGGGGAAAAAGGCCAGGTAAATTGCTGAAGACATTTCGACGTTAAGCGAGTTTGAGAGCTTAATCATCGGGATGAAAACTGCAGGCTGGTTGACGCCCGGTGATGCTGGCCGGTGGATCGTTCGGGGGGGGGGGTGGAAGTTGTTGGGAGCGGGTGGACACGAGAAGGTACCCACGCGGGGAAACCGAGTCTGATGCGACCGGGAAAGACCACAGAAGAGGATCGAAGGATCGTGCGGCAAGCAACCGGT
Organism: Trichonephila inaurata madagascariensis; assembly: GCA_019973955.1. NCBI lineage: Eukaryota > Metazoa > Arthropoda > Arachnida > Araneae > Nephilidae > Trichonephila > Trichonephila inaurata. The sequence continues at coordinate 19,289 of BMAV01017490.1, read as the reverse complement.
GGACCACCAGTGATTCGTTCAACGATACGAGCAGACGTAGGCGTAGCAACTTTTCCCACAGGAATTTCCAGAAAATTGCGAAGCAAATCTTAAATCAATCTCCTTCTTTGCCCCCTTTAACACCGCAACATCGCCCTGCGTCTACAGTGGTGCCAGGCCAGTAATGTGGAATGTCACAGATTGGCAAAAGGTTGTGTTTGTGATGAATCTCGATTTGTTTTGGGGACAGATGATACCTTCGGATGTGGAGCAGCCCTGGTGGAAGCAGTACAATTCCCTCCACACTGTTCTCGTCACACTGCCCGCACAGCTGGTGTAATGGTCTAAAGACCATAGCCTATGATAACCGGGCCACTTTTAATTGTGATGCGTGGAACCTTAACGGGCCAAGGTTACGTTGATGATATTCTTCGACCCCCTGTAGGATCTTCCTGAATAGTCTCCCAGAGGAATTTTTCCGCAAGATAATGCTCGTCCGCATGCAGCAGAGTTGCTCAAGACTTCATACGTCATTTTCAGACTCTTCCATGGCCGGCCCGCTCCCCGATTTGTCCCCTTAGAGCACGTGTGGGATCAGCTAAAACGGCAGATGCCATCGTGTATCTGTACATGTTTAGAGTTGGCTGTTCCAAGATTTGTGGGCCATCTGCCTCAGGACAACAAAGGTTCTAATCAACTCATTGCCCCGGGCCGGTGGCGGCATTATTACAGTTGAGGTGGTCCAACGCGCATTGGGAAATTCCCAGTATTTGTGTCGTTTTTTATTGGCCAGTATTTTGTGTGTATTCGTTTAACTGTCTTTTTTGAAACAAGTGAATCTCTCATCTGTGTCATTATGTGGTACTAAATTTCATTCAATCCGATCTTTCTTCTTGGGTCGCTATTTTCAATGTTCCTGAGTGTATATATATATATATATATATATATATATATATATATATATATATATATATATATATATATATATATATATATATATTTTATATATATATATATATATATATATATATATAATATATATATAAAAATGTGTGTGTGTGTGTGGGGTTTTTGTGTGTGCCCGGAGAAATTTAAACCCGTTTTTGCTAAACAAAACGTTTACATACACCGGTGAGATTTAAGGGGTTAAAGTCGTATGGAATAAGGAGGGGCGATGAAATTATGATTGAATATTGGGTCGCAAATATTGAAAGTTTGAGAAGAACTGTATTAGATGGAGAAAATAATAGCAAATAAATTTTAATACTGATTATACAGATTCAATAAGTGTAATTATTGAAAAGAGATAATAAGTTCATGATGTCTTCTCTCAAAGATTGTCTAATACGAATCAGTACGTAAACACCTATTGAGACAAAAAATTATTGCATATTAATAATAAAACAGATTTCACTTAAAATAGGTATATTTAAGAAAGTAATATTTTTTTTATTTTTCAATTATCATCATTATTTTTTTTAGTTTTAAAAATGTTATGTGTAGTTCGTATCGTATTCATTGATGGTAAATTGATCATAGATTTAAAAATATATGCACTCAATTATTAACACATTTTTAAAAAAAAATCTCATTAAAAAAACTGCATTAATAAATTCAACTTACATTTTATATATAAATTCAGGAGTTAATAATTTCTGGAGTAGAATTTCCCTAAAATTTTGCTGTTTGAATTTCTCACCAGTTCTTATTCAAATACGTCGCATATAATCGTCAATTCCGAAATTTGTTGTTACCTTTGCTGAAATTCGTTTGAAAAATTTGGTTTAAGCGAATGATATTAAACGGATTTTTTTTACCTCCTATCGTTATGAAGTTTGCTTTATGGATGAATTAACCTCGTAACTGCTTTCAGCTTTTATGTTAGGAACTATTGGTGCTGCTTTAGCGGTCCGTGGTGTGTATACATGTCTTTCCGAATTACGATATATTCTCCTCGCTGTTATCACGCAGTAAAATTACGAAGGTTTTGAATTTAATAATACACACAACATTGGCAGAGTTTGTGAAGGATTTACTTATAATAATAAAAAGGTTTTCAGTTTATTTATTCCTTTCCTTTCCTTAAATTACACCGATTACGTGCAACTATGTGGAAAACAGTGGTACTGGGAAGCGAAGTGTGTAACTTTTAATTGGCAGTTAAAGGGTGAAGACATGAATGCTGACTTATAATCTGCATTTATATATTCTTAATTAATAATACAAGGGTAAGGTGAAAAGTTCTCGGACTGACACTGAGACTTTCAGCTAAAAAATAGTTTTCTATTCTACATAATCCCCCTTGTTTTTAACACATTTGATCCACCGTTTCTCCAACTTTAGTATTCTTTCCCAAAAGTGAGATTTTGGAAGGCTATGAGAATTTTATAATGTACGGCAAAAGTCTCAAATTTCATAATGCACGTTAAATCTATCGAGAGCTGAAACGTCCTCCTTTTGGTGTGGTGTGGTAGTTAGGAGAGGGGGTGCCAGCTCAGGTGTCTCTCCACATCACTTGACCATGGTTCAAAATTACGTGGTCCGTCGCCAAAAGCCCTTGTTGAGCTGAGCAATGTGGGTCTATATTCACTCACTCACTCAAATTTCATAAAATTTGGTACAAATAAGTATGAACTTTTAAAAGCTCCTCCTTTGTTAATGGGTTTATATCATGCTCTGGAAATGTATTATTAAATCATTTATATATATTATCTTTATTTTAGTTTAACAGAAAAACTTCTCTTTTTTTTTTTTTTACATTACGAAAGAATGGCAAAAATTAAGTACAATTTTTTGCTCATAATCGTCTTACGTACAAATCATGCTCTTTCTTTCAAAGTGTAAATTTCTCTTAAGTTTTCCTAAACACTGTAGAAGAATAAACAAATTGAAATGCATTGTAAACTACCACCAATTTTATAGTACCGTTTTCTTGTTTTATACATGAAAAAAGGAAACTTCAGAATGCTTAACTAAAAAGTTTAATTTTTTTTTATTTTATAAATTTTATATTAACTCTTAGTTAAGGTTATTTGTGTGATACTAAACATATATACTTGAAAAAAAAATGTCGTAGTCAAATGATTTCGATTATGAAAATCGATTCAAATTAGATGAAAGAATTGATGAGAGATTCTTGAATGGAATTTTGATAATTATAGGTGGTAGATCTCGTACCAGTTTATATATACTGACGTCAAATATATATTTTATTTCTTTGCCAACTATTGCTGTTGATCTTCTTTTTGAAAAATTTGGCTTCTTGTTTAGCGAGTTTATGCAATTGAAAGAGCGTTGTTATTTATCAGAGCTCTTAAAAGAAGGAAAAAATTTGGACATCGTGAGTTAAATTGCATATATGAAAGCCCAATGTCTTTTTTTCTGTCGTGTATCTAAATTTTACAAATTTCCTTCACAATACGCAAGTCCCAAAAAATTTCTCCATAGTTTAACATTAATAAAAATTAAAGTCTATAAGATTATTGAATTTAAGGTATCCGACTACCTAAAATAATTTTTTTAAAAATTGCAAATTTGTTTTTGTTTTATTTTATAGCCCTTTATTAGCCATAAAATACCAAGCGTTTTTTTTTTTCCTTCACTGAACAAAAAATACAAGTGTTTAACTAAAAAAAAAAATGTTTTTTTTTTTTTCGAAAAATCAAACGCGTACCGATTCTCAAAAGTTTTTAAAATAATTTAATGAAACTTTTGAAATGTTTTGTATAACGTAAAAGTATTTTGTTCTTAGATTTATCAATCACTGTTTTATTTAAAAAATTTTTAGTCCTTTTATGTGAATATAATTTAGTGTTTTTTTTAACAATTTCAAAATCCTAAGATAAGGGCTCTAATTTTTTTTAAAAATTTCAATATCATTTTCCGGGGTTTTTAAACGAAAACAAAATATCATTAAAATTGAAAAATGGAGAAATTTTTCGAAAAAGATTTTGTACAATGGCCTCGTTTATCAATTTTTGTTTTTCCCGTTTTTTTTTTATTTTAAAAATTTAAAAAATTTTTTTTGTTTTAAATTTACGATTTTTGCTTAAAATAACTAAATAAACCTAAAAAACCAAAAAACCCCATATTTTTTTTAAAAAAAAAATTGTCGGGTAATCGATATCTTAATGGTTAACTAGGATTCTAAATTTAATAACATTTTGATCCTCAATGTTTTTTGAACCAGTTGTAGCTCTTTTTTTTCAGTTTAACTCTTTTTTCTTTTTTTTGGAGAAGGAATTTTCCGATTAGGAACAATAAATTATGAAATAAAACAGTACTCTGGATCTCTGTTCATACACACAAACACAGTATATATGAGCGGTAATTAATTCCCTCATTGAGTATTTCCGAATACTGACACATCGCTTCGATCAGTTGCAACAGCTTAAAGTAGCGTCACTAGACAATAATTTAAAACAGTACTCGTGTAAAAATTGTGTAATAGTTAAAAGTTTGTCCTATCACAAAAATAATATCCAAAGCTATTCAAAGTGTCATCACAGCAATCCTTTTCTAATATATAACGGAAAGAAATATAAAAGTATATTTCATAAAATTTTAAATTGATATTCACTTACATTTTCGTATGAAAAATTTACACAACGATTTTATGAAGCAACAATTTTTCTTCCCAGATTGTATCTTTTTGATAATTTTTACCCCGGGGTCATTTGCGCCTATTGTTGCTACCGTCGTTGCTCGCGGGGTGTAGAGAACACCCAAACTTTTAATACGTGTATTTATATATGAAAATATTTTTATGTCAATTATGATACATATTTATAAAGCATAAGATGTTTATTGTATTATAGAAATAAAATTAGTAAATATTTAAATACAAATGAGACTAACATTAATCTAAACTAAACTTACAACATTTTCATTTTAAAATACATAATTTTATATTTTTTCATAAACATAATTAGAACGTATGTACCAGTATTAAACATGCTTTTTAATTAATGATGAGGATAGTAGAAAGAAAAAGAATAACATTTTAATCGTTTTCCAAACATTCAGAGCAAAATGTATTAATATGCTCAACTGCTAGCAAGGAGTTCTCAGCACACCAGATAAACTTTTGAAGGTCGTTACGTTCCAATCGTCGGAGTTACAGTGATTGAAGGTTCAATGACCTAAAATGTGCAGCTACAGAAAAAATCGTGGTTCTGTGCATTCTTTTTGGAATCTCAAGAAGCTTTTCTTGCTGCTGGGGTGTACAGAAAAGCCCGCGTGAGTGATCGCGGGTTAAATATCAAATACTCTATTTATAAATATTTTTATTTAAATTACACATGTGCAGCTCATATTTATGTAACACTTATGTTTCTATTGTACCTACTTTCGCAACAATACCAACATTCAAGGTAATTACCCTAGAAACTTGATTTCTACTTTGTATTACGTTCTAAATTGGCAACCATGTGCTTCCTTTTCATATAATATTGACACTACCATTGTGATACTACGTAAATACCTTTTATACCTTAAAAAGGCAATATACCGGATGTTTCAAAAGTCGAGCACACATCAACTATTGTGTGGTTGAGTTTTAAAAACAGATGAATTATGTTAACAAACAGAATAAAGGACAAACAAAGGATGAATGGTTATCTTTATAGTCAAGTTTTAGAGTGGTAAAATTACAGAAAATGTGTTCAAAATGGTGTTCGTTTTCCTGGCCACACATTCGAACCCTTTTTACCAGATTAATTGACTCTTTACAAAATTAAGGGAGAATTAATGTCCAACACATTGAATGAAGGATGTTACTCATAAGTTCATCAAGCTTATGGAGATCATTCCTGTTGGTGACATTTTTAAGACATCTATAAAGGAAAGAATCCAGAATTGACAATTCCGGTGTACGCGGTGGCCAAAGTCCTTTGGAAATGACACAATCATCAAAAAATTCAGTTAAAACCTCCATACTGTCCCGTGATGTGTGACACGATGCACTGTCTTGAAACAACCAAGGGTATCGTTACTCACTGTTCAGCAAGGATATGAATTCCGTAATGAAGTTTATGTAGAATGATGGTCATTTAACTGGACTTCCTTGTTTAGAGGTTTCCAAATCTGCCACTTTCGTTTCCACTATGGACTCTCTAACCAAACGTTTCCTGTCTGCAACAAATCCTGTGTCACAGACCCGTTTCTCTAGACGAGTTATCGTTGTAGCATTTAATGCTGTTTCACCCTGATATTTCTGCTGAAATGCATTTGTATCACATAAAGGAATGAAATGTTGTAGTAAAAAATTTCCCCTGGCAATTATTTGCATTTGGGAAAAAAATTCTTACACCCCCCTTTGTTTAAACTGACTACAGATGATAAATTTTTTTTGTAACTGATGAAAAATGCTCGTTCCCAAAAATTTTTATTTTAAAAAACCCCCTTTGTGTGTGCCCTATAGTGACGAGATCCCCAACCAACACTTTTGGTTTTTAAGCAGAAGGGATTACCATGTGAATGGGCAGGACTTTGAAACACCCGGTACTTTATAAGGCTAGGGAAACTTAGACCTTAAATGAACGTTGAGTATTTATCTTAAACACACACACATTTTTAAGGAGTGGGTTCGTACTTTTTTACAATTAATGCTTTTATTTCTTGTAATCTCTTAGTTGTCAAGCCTAATGTAAACCAAATACCGTTAACTTTCTCGTTAATTCACTTAAATTATATCATATACTATTTTTTTTTTGGCACTTTTGTTGCGCTTAAATGTTCTTTCTACTGAATCAGTGAATGGAACACATATTTCGTTTGTCCTTATCTACTATTTCCTGTTTCAGAATAATATTTTTTTCAATTATTTTCTCTTGAGCTCCTATTCTCTCATGCACTCACTGGAATTGAGTGGATGTGGGCTGCATGGCGGTAATATTTAAATACAGAAAATAAAACTTCACTGGAAAAAGTGTGCATAAAATTTAACTAAAAAAAAAAGCAAAAAGACACGTGCCTAAAAATGTTTTCAAAAAAAAAATTAAAAGGGAAACGTCCCCCCCCAATCACGAGTGTCAACTGAAGTCGGGGGTAAACCCGATTGGGGCATAACAGAGTCGAAGCTGACGATTAAGCTATATTCAGTTCTCCCAAAAGCGCTTAAAAAGTTATCACTGTAAAATACAGAAACTGACACTTGTCTCTAGTTATTATCTTTTCGGCATTTTTTATATATAAAAAAGACCAAAGAATGACCCCTTACCGCATGTTATTCAAATGTTCCCAAAATGTAAATGTTTCATTGTCAGCTTCAAAAGGGCCCCTACAGGGAAATTTTCTGTTGCTCTTTTGTTTTGAAAATTTGGCTATTGATTAAAAAAAAACTTGAAAAAGGGCAAAAATTGTAACATATTTGTTTTCAATTTATAATATCCCCTTTTTTTTAAAAAAAACTCATTTGAATTTATAAATGAAAAAAAAAATTTAAAAGCATGTGAAAGTGCTATTCCTTCATTTTCTACTATATTTTAGATTCTTTCATTTTTTTTAAGATTTTTTACCTTTAACAGTAAAAAGCATTTTTTTTCCAATGGGGAAAAGGGTTAATTGGATAATGAAAAAATTCGATACTTTTTTATTAGGATTTTTTATTCAATATTGTTATACAAAATAAAAAACATAAATTAAAAAATGTGTATGGTTTTAAAAAAACAAATCAGTAGGTGGACCTATAAAAAAAAATCTAAATTAAAAATTTTCGCGAAAATTTTTGTATCATTCTAAATGTAATATAATTTATAAAGTAATAGATTCATAAATTCCTTTTTTTTTTAAAAAAAAAACCCTTTTATTGGCTCCCATTCTTTGATGGTAAATTGGTGTTAATTATAAATATGCGCGTATTGATAAACATTTAATTTTTTTTAATAAATTAATGACATCAAATCAGATTATTAAATTTAGATTACCTTTTAAATATATAAATTCTTAATTTGAGTAATTCCAGAATATTATTTTTTATAAGGCCTTGTTTATCTCACACCACATTTTATTAATTTACGTCGCATATAAATATCTCCTATTAAACTACCGAAATACCGTTGACCTTTTTTCTATAACCTTCGCTTGAAAAATTTGGCTTTCATGAAATGCCTGCCAATGAAATCGAATGTCAGTGTAAGAGTGTAGTACCTTTACAGTACTTGCGCTGCGTAATTGATATGTATTACGAACAAAATGTAGAGTATTTATCTGACGCATGCTAAATCCAAAAACTTTTACTTCCAAAAAATAATTGCAAGGCGGGAGGCTAATGGTCAAGGTAACGGACTTGTGGACGACGTGTCATGAATTCGAGCTTTGCACCACTGAAGACATGCCGTGTAGGGAAGTTATGCACGTTAAATTTGTAGGGAGCTCAAACATCCGGCCTTTGGTATTGCTTGATAGGTAGGACAGGGATGTGGCCTCTCAGATATCGTCATCGTTCTTGACCTTAAAAATTACGAGGTCCGTCGCCAAAATTCCTCGAGTAGCTGAACAGTGCGATGTTGATATTAACTCATTTCCTCACACATTATTCAGGAAAAAATATACACTGTTGTATGAGTGCGTATCATAGATGTTACTTATGATGCATTCATTATTTAAATAAGGCTATTTCTCAAATTATTCTTTAAAGTAATAAATATATTTTCTACCGAAAAAAAAAAAAAAAAACTATATCAAGCAACTGGAATTCAACTTTTCATCTTTACCTTTCAGTGTTATTCTTTGAGTCGTAAATTCCAATTGACACACACACAAATTATATATACATTAATGTGTTTGAGTATTCAAGTGAAGAGCACATTTAAGCACAATTAGATGTTTTACTTAAAAGCAATCCATGGAAAACGATGTGCAACCCTTTTTTTTTTTAAATTTTAATTATTTTCCTTTGACAAAAACATATATATTTAAATGTATTCATAAGGAAAACTATATATTTCAAAATTATTTCAAAAAAAACTATATATTTCGCGCGCAAATGTATTATTACAAAAAAACTATTATGGAAAACATAATTTTTGTTTGATATTTGTATTTTTTACAATCTCATTACTTTGTTTGGGAAAATTAAAATTCCCTTTTTTGAAGGATGTTCTGAAATCTTTTTAAAATATTAATAAAATTGAATTTTTTAACCATTTCTTTATACACCTATTGGATTACAAGGCCCCAATTGTTGATAGAAAAATTTATTCATGATTTTAAAATATGGTCCACTTGGAACAATTCATTTTGCAGTACTTTAAAGTAGTTTTTACCTCCATGATACCATGAAGTCTTCTAAACCAATCTCTTATAACCCCAATTATAATTTTTTTGGATCCCCTTGGTTTCCCAGACATTGAAGGTTGAATACTTCATGAATGCGTTGTCTTACACAGGTAAAACTTCGTTTACCAAAATTTGGGGGGTTCTTGACCTTACGCGATAGAAATGGAAACCCGATTTATTCTAGGTGCAATTGTTCGGATGTATTGCATTTTCTCTTCGACATTGTCACATGCGGGCTTATGAAGCTTTCACTTTTTTAGAATTCAATGAGGGAATTGTTTACTTCATCCATTTTCAGTGAAAGGGAATGTTAATTTTTTTCATTCTTCTAAATTTAAACCGTTGTTTGTAAAAGTTGAAAACCAAGAAGAAATTATGCGGAAAAAAAAATTTCCACAAGTTGTATTTAATATAGTATTAAAAATTTCCCGAGTCCATGGTGAGTGCATGTGGGTGGCATGAATGTTGTAACAGCGCTCTCTGAACAATACTGGTGGCCGCGGAAGCCGAGTGGTATAGGTATCGGATCGCGGCTAGCCTTTTCAAATTCAGCCCGTACCAATAAAAAACCCCTATAGGGGCGTGCCCTTAAATCTGCCGAGCTGGAAACGTCCTACCGTTGCTGGGTGTTGTGGGGTTTTGAGAGGGGGGTGCCAGCTCGGTGCGTCCCGTCCGCCCTAGTTCAAAAATGCTCTGTCAAAAAAACCCTCGTGTAGCTGAACATGCGACGTTAATATTCAATCAATGAATCCCCAATTTCAGATACTGAAAGCGTATAAATAGGGGGAAATGCAAAAGACGTTGAAAATCATGGATGGTTATTTCTTACATAAGAACTTTTAGTGGGATCTAAGGATGCCATCACGACAAAATAGGATGGAATTTTAATACCTTATAAAATTTGAAAGGGGGAGACTTATCGGACTTTAGGAAGGAAGATATCCCTGTCGTATTATTGCATTTGATATGCAACGGAAAAATTCCCCAATGATGCGAGTTTTGAAGCAGTGACGAGTGCCGAAAAACTGACAATGAACGACTGAATGAGAGATCAAGGTAGATGCCTGATACGCATGGCAGTGAATGTCCGTGAAACTTCCTCCATTTACTTGGCTGCACGTTGGTCTCCTGCTACAGGTGTATCACTGTCGACTTCGTCGATTAGTCGGTGTCTGCTGCGCCGTAGACTGAGTGGAAGAATTCCCTTATACTGATTCCCCTTCACGGCAAACTAAGGACGGCTGCATCTGGAATGGAACCATGAAAATAGAGTTTGGTGGGATAATTGGCAACAAGTTATCCTTTCTGATAACTACTGCTATAACTTGTCGAACCACGATGGCCACATTCATGTTACGCACTATGCCCGTGTACACAGCTTTCCATTAATGTAATATTAGCGAAAAACCCCGAATTATGATCTGAACTACAATTATGTATCATGCACATTCTCAACTGCTACATGACAGAAGTAGCTGTAGGAATAGTAACAGGTAGATGCGTAAATTGCTAGAGCCTAAATTCATTACCTTTATTCAAGGTATTCTTCTTGTTTGCTATCCACGTTTTATAGATTCAAAAGACGAAATTTGTGTACGAATGCAAAGAATGTGTGTTTATCTTCCAAAAGCAGGCCTTTAACATCTATTTGTTTTCATGCCACGTCGTATAGCAACACTCATTGCAGCCCGTGGAGGATACACAAATTATTAATTTCGAGCACTTAAATCTTTTTTTGGAGTGGGGGCGGGGGGTTAAAATTTATTCATTTCTTTGTACAATTACAAGTTGTTTGTGTATTACAATTAATTTAATTCTGCTGAATCCTTCATTGTTTTGCGTATTTGAACATGCAGCAGTTTATATTAATATATAGGATTTAACCCGGGGTCACTCGCTCGTGTTTTTGCTACCATGGTTACTCGCGGGGTGTAGAGGACACCCAAAACTTTTAACACTTGTATTTAAATTGGAAAAAAACATCTAAGTAAATTATGATACATATTTAAAACGTACAAGGTGTGTTTTGTATTATACTAATAAAATGATTAAATTTACTGCATGCTTGATTTCTGCTTTCTAATACGTACTGAATTGGCAACCATGTGCTTCCTTTTCATATAATATTGAAACAACCATTGAGATACCGTAAATACCGTTTATAACTTATACGAAGCAATATACCAGATGTTTAAAAAGTGGGCCCCAAACCTTTGGGGTTGGTTTTAAAAAAGATGAATTATTTTAAACAAACAGAGTAGAGGACAAACAAGGTTGAATGGTTTATCTTTATAGTCAAGTGTGGCGTGGAAAAAATACGAAAATTTTCAAAATTGTTCGTTTTCCGGACACACAATCAAACCCCCTTTTACCAGATAAATTGCCCTTTTACAAAAAAAGGGAGAATTATATATATATATATAATGTCCGACATTGAATGAAGCATGTTACTCATAAGATCATCAAGCATATGGAGATCATTCCTGAAGGCAACATTTTTTAAAAACATCTCCCAAAGGAAAAGAGTCCGGGAAATTACAATTCCGGTGCTGTGGCCAAAAATCCTTTGGAAATGACACGATCATCAAAAAATTCAGTTAAAACCTCCATACTCTCTGGGGCGTGTGACCGTTACTGTCTTGGGGAAAAAAACGGCGTCTTTCCCCACTGTTCCAACAATAAAAATTCATTGATGTTTATGTGAAAAGGGTGGTCATTTAACTGGACTTCTTTTTTTTGGGGTTTCCAAATCTGCCCTTACGTTTACTATGGACTCTCTAACCCATGCTTCCTGTCTGCAACAAATATTGTCCACAGAGCCGTTGCTCTAAAATGTTATGTTGTTGAAACATTTTCACCCCGATATTTCTGCTGTAATGTTTATCACATGAAATGAAATTTTAGTAAAATATAAATTCCCAAAAGGCATATATTTGCACTTAGAAAAATCGTACACCTCCCTTTGTGTTCAACTGACTACAGATGATAAATATTTTGAAACTGATGAAAATGCTACGTTCAAAAATTTTATGTTAAAGCCCCTGTGTGTGTGCTGCCCTATAGTGACAGAGATCTCAACCAACACTTTTGGTTTTTAAGCAGAAGGGATTACCATGTGAATGGGCGCGACTTTGAAACACCCGGTACTTTATAAGGATAGGGAAACTTAGACCTTAAATGAACGTTGAGTATTTATCTTAAACACATATTTGGGGAAAAGGGGGTTGTACTTTTTTCAATTAATGCTTTTTTTATTTCTTGTAATCTCTTGTTGTCAAGCCCAATGTAAACCAAAAAACCTTAACATTCTCGTTAATTCATTTAAATTATATCATATACTAGTTTTTTTTTTGGCCTTTTTTTTTGTGCTTAAATGTTCTTTCTTTAATCAGTGAATGGAACACATGTTTCGTTTGTCCTTATCTACTATTTCCTGTTTCAGAATAATACTTTTTTCCAATTATTTTCTCTTGAGCTCCTATTTCTCATGCCTCACTGGAATTGAGTGGATGTGATACATCGTAATATTTAAATACAGAAAAAAAAACTTCTTTGGGAAAAAAGTGTGCATAAATTTAACTAAAAAAAAAACAAGCAAAGGCCTCCCAAAAATGTTTTCAAAATAAAATTAAAGGGAAAGGGGCCCCCCAAATCACAGTATCAACTAAAGTCAGAAAAAGATTGGCTAACAAGTCAAAGCACGATTAAGCTTTTCAGTTCTCACAAAAAAGGCAAAAGTTACCCTGTAAAAATACAGAAACTGCCCGCTTAGTTATTATCTTTTAGGGTATTTATATATATAAATAGACCTTAAGAATGACCCTTACCGCTTTATTCAAATACCCAATATTAAATGTTTCATTTCCTTCAAGGCCTCTCAGAATTCTCTGTTGCTCTAATTTTTTTTTGAAAATTTGGCTATTGTTTAAAAATATGCTAATGAAATTGAAAAAAAATTTATCATTTTCTTGCACAATTTATAAATATTTTTATTTAAATAAACTTATTTAAATTTGTAAATAAAAAAAAAAAAATTAATGCATGTGAAAGTGCTTTCCTTTCATTTTCTACTATTTAAGATCTTCATTTTTAGAGTTTTTTTTACCGAACAGTAAATAAAAACATTTTTGTCAATGAAAAGGATAAATTGGGAAATTGGTTGAAATTCGATACTGTTATTAGGTTTTTCATTCAATATTTTTATCAAAAAAAAAAACAAAAATTTAAAAACTTTTTACTCGTTATTTTAAAAATACAAATCAGTAGGTGAACCTAAAAAAAATAATCTAGAATTAAATAAAACCGACATTGTACTTCTAAATTTATAAATTTTTAAAAATAAAACCCATAAATTCCTTTTTTTTAAAAAAAATTTCTTATATTGGCTCCCATTCTTTATTTGGGAAATTTGTGTTAATTATAAAAATGGGGTATTATAAACATTTAAATTTTTTTTAAAAATTGACCCTTTTAAAGGTGTTTTGTTTTGACCTCCCATAAAATTTTATTCTGGGCAAAGGTGGGCCCCATAGCCGAAAATGGTATGGTATCGGACCGTGGCTTGCCTTGTCACGAGTTCAGTCAGTACCAAAGACCCCTCGTGTGGGGGGTATGCCGTTAAATCTGCGAGCAAAACGTCCTGACGTTGGTGTGGTGTGGTGTTAGGGAGGGGGGGCCAGATCGGTTTCGTCCCGTCATTTACGATTGTTCAAAATTCGTGGTCCGTCGCCAAAAACCTCGTGAAGCTGAACGTGCGACGTTAATATTCATTCAATCAATTATCTGGGCAAATGTGCCCGGTTCGGATGTACTACGTTTACTCTTGATTTTTGCTTCGGGTGTTTAGTAGTTCTATTTTTTGCCCCTTCAAAGGGGAACTTATTTAAAATATTCATTTTTTGTAAATGGAATGTTTAAATTTTTAATTCTCATCAATTAGCCTTGTTTATAAAAAAAACACCATGAAGGTTTTCCCAAAAAAAATGAAATTTGCTGTAAAAGTTATTCAAATCGTAGCAAAATTTCAGCATTACTTCCCCTGCATGGTGTAAGCAGCTCTCTTTGGGGATTGTGAACGTGTTTAAAAGGGTTGTAGACTGTCTTTGGGAAAAATTTTGCGTGGTTTATGGTTTATAGAGAACACATTCAGGGGATCTAAGTATGGCTCAACACAAAATAGGGGCAATTTTTTTAACTTATGGAAATTTTAAGGAAACTTATCGGCATTCATGTAGGAAGATATCCCCGCCCGCGTGGGAGCTCATATGCAACGGGAACAAAGTAACAGCCATTGGGTTTTGGGAAAAAACTGACGGCGCGAAAAAATCTAAATTTTTTACAATTTGACGGAAAAGTGACATCAAGGCAGATACCTGTTTATGGCGTGAGTGTCCCTGAAACTGCCTCCCTGCAGTTAAGATGTAGGTCTACCAAGGTATATTTAAACTGACTTCGTTAATTAGTCGACGTCTGCTGCCCTTAGTAAGTGGAAGGATTCCTTTATACAGAATGTGGTCCATGACAAAAATATTTAAATACAGAAAAAAATTTACTGGGAAAATTGCATAAATTTAACTAAAAAATCCAAAAAACATGTGCTTAAAATGTTTTCAAAATAAAATTAAGGAAGCGTCACCGATTCAGTCACGGTTTCGACTGAAGTCGTAAACTCTTGAGAAAAACACAGTTCAACCTGACGATTAAGCTAGATTCAGTTCTTCAAAAATGCGCCAAAATTTATCATTTTAAAAAATACGAAACTGACACTTGTCTCAAATTTTATCTTTTGGAATTTAGTAGACCATAATGAATGATCTCTTTCCGCACGTTTTCCTAATGCCCAAAATACAAATGTTTCATTGTCAGCTTCAAGGCCTATAGTTATTTGGCTATAGTTTTAAAATGTGCTAATGAAATATTAAAAAAAAAATATAACTTATTTTTGCAATTTATAATGTCTTTTATTTAAATAAATATTTAAATTTGTAAATAAAAAAAAGCAAAATTGCTATATTCCTTCACTATTCTACTAATTTATACTATTTTTTTTGAAACTTTTTTTCCAAAAAAAAAAAAAAGCTTTTGTCAAATGAAAGGATAAAATGGATAATGAATTAAAATATGATACGGTTATTAGGATTTTCATTCTGTTTTTATCAAAAAAAAAACACAAAATATTTAAAACTGTGTTTTCGTTAAATTAAAATACAAAAACAGTATGGTGAGCCTATAAAAAAAATCTAAATTAATATTTATACTCAGAAATTGGGATCCTTCTAAATGTAATATAATTTATAAAGTAATATAGCTTTCATAAAAAGGGGTAAATGAAAAAAGTTGTAACTTATTTTTTTTAATTTATAATGTGCTTTTATTTAAATAAACTCATTTATAAATTTGTAAATGGGAAAAATTTAAAAATGAGAAAATGCTTTCTACTATATTTTAGATCTATATTTTGTAAGATTTTTTTTCTTTCAAAAATAAAAAAAAAATTTAAAATTTTTTTTCTAATAAAAAAGGGCAAAAAAACATAATGAATTGAATTTTGATACTGGTATTAAATATTCATTCAGTATTGTTATCAATATAAAAACAGATAAATTAAAAATTTTATTCCCGTATATATATAAATTAAGAGAAACAACTCAGTAGGTAATCCCCAAAAATAATCTCTTAAAAATTTTTACTCAGACTTTTATATAGTATCCTTCTAAATCGAATATAATTTATAAAGTAAACTTTCATAAATTCCATTTTTAAAAAAAAAAATTTTTTTTTTTATCTTCTATTCTTCAATGGTAAATTGGTGGTAATTCTAAATATGTGTATTCATAAACATTTAATTTTTTTTAAATAAATGAATGACATTAAATGATTTAGCTTATTAAATTTAGCTCTTACCTGTTAAATATATCAATTCTTAATTTGTGTTAATCCAGAATATTTTTTATTATAAAGCCTTGTTTATTTCGCACCAGTTTTTATTCATTTAATTCTCATATAAATATCTCCTATTAACATCGAAATAGCTATCTAGAAATTCCGTTACATTTTCGGTTTTCAAGAATTTGGTTTGCGTGAAGAACGTGCCAATGAAATTGAATGTCAATCAATGAACATAGTATTTTTAAAGGAATTTGTGTGTGGTTGCGTGATTGATCAGTATTAAGAGAAAAATGTAAAGTACTTTTGCGACGCACGCTCAATCTAAAAATTTGTCTCTCCAAAAAATAATGTGACTGTGGGAGACTAATGGTCAAGGTAACGGACTTGTGGACAGCGTGTCATGAGTTCGAACCTTGCATCGTTTATGACACGCGGTGTAGGGAAGGGATGCACGTTAAATTTGTAGAGAGCTCAAACGTCCACCCATTGGTGTTCTTTGATAGGTAGGTGAAGGGTGTGGCCGTTCAGATATCGCCATCGTTCTTGACCTTAAAAAATTTGAGTCCGTCGGCAAAAGGCCTCGATTAGCCGAACAGTGCGATGTAAATATTCACTTATTCCCTCACACATTATTCAGAAAAGAAGTACATTGTTGTCTGAATGCGTTCGTAGAAGTTCTTAACATGCATGCATTATTTAAATAAGGCTATTTCATATTTCTCTACAAGTAATAAATATCTTTTCTACCGAAGTAATAAAAAAGTTAAAAAAAAAACATATCAAGCAGCGGGCATTCAACTTTTCATCTTTACCTTTTAGTGTTTTTCTTATGTGATTATTTTCGTAAATAACAATAGACACTTTATATATACATTAATGCTTTAGTGTATTCTGGAATGTTATAGTAGCCAATCACCCTGAATTATGATCTGGGGTACCATTTAGTATCATGGACAATCTCAACTGCTATATGACAGAAGTAACAATAGGAATAGTATAACAGGTTCATCTGTAAATTGCTAGAGCCTAAAGTCATTATTTTTATTCAAGGCATTCTTCTTGTTTGTTATCCGCGTTTTATAGACTCAAAAGACAAAATTTGTAAGCGAACACAAAGAATATGTATTTCTCTTCCACACAACAGACCTTTAACATCTATTTGTTTTCATGCCACTTCGGGTAGCAACAGTCACTGCAGCCCGTGGAGGCTACACAAATTATTAGTTTCGGGCACTTAAATCTTTTTTTTGGAGGGTGGGGGTATTTAAAATTTATTTATTTCTTTGTAACATTACAAGTTGTTGGTGTATTACGTTTAATTTAATTCTGGTGAATATAAATCTTACTTTTGTGTACTTTCACATTCAGCAGTTTATATGAATATATAGGATTTAAATACCAAATACTCTATTTAAAAAAAAATTTCTCTTTAAATTACATGTGCAGCTCATATTTATGTATCACTTATGTTTGGATACATTGTACGTACTTTCGCAACAATACCAACGTTCAAGGAAATTCCGCTAAAAAGTTGATTTCTTTTTATTACCCCTGTTGGCAACCATGTGCTCCCTTTTTTCAATAATATTGACACTACCTTTTGTGATACTATGTAAATCCCTTTTATATAACTTATGCAAAACAATATACCGCGTGTTTAAAAAAGCCGCGCACATCATCATTACTGGTTGAGTTTTAAGACAGATTTTTTGTTAACAAACAAAATAAAGGAAAAAAAAAGATTGGTGGTTATTTTTCTTGCCCATGTCAGATGCGGTAAAATCACGAAAAATTTAAAAGATGGTTTCGTTTACCTGGGCAAATCAATCTTTTTTTTCCAGATAATTAACACTTTACAAAATAAGGGAGTTATATATATAAAATTTTTGTCCACATTTCAGAAGGATGCACAAAGCCAGTAAGCGTATTGTGACATCTATCGCGTCTTTCTTTAAAATAATCCTATGTTCTTTGCGGCCACGATTAATGGCAAAAACTTTTTTTTAAACCCCAAAACCAAAAAGATAAAAAAAAAAATAATATTAAAAATTAGATTCTTAAAAAAGGGTGGATTTTTGATAAAAACAGAGCGTGGCAAGCAGAGATATAGCGTGGCAACTTAAAAATTACGGTAAAACTTAAAGTAGTGTGGAATCATTCGATGTAAGGGGGTAAAAATTGTTTTTACATCAAGGTTAGCTCCATGCTTTTGAAGGGGAAAAGAAATCATATAAAAAGTTGGAATCTTCATATATAAACGAAAAATATCTTTTCTTTGGTAAGGAAGGAGATCTGCAAAAAAGGGAATATTGGATATAAATAATTGATGAATAGGATTATTAATGATAATTGGGATAAAGGATCGTTGCGTGATCTGACTTGAATACGTGATTTAATTTGGCTGACTCTCACTTTAATTAAAATTGTCAAATTAAATTTAAATAAAATAAGTTATTCTTAATAAAAATTGATTAAAATTATTATGTCTCATCATTTTGATAATCCACACCTCCCAGCTTACCGGGGAAACCCGGGCCAATGGTCATCCGGATGGCTATGTCGCAATCCTGAACGTATTTAATTTTGGGGTTGGTAATGTGGTGGAAATACGGTTCTACCAAATGTACTTTTTAGGGTCGGAGAACATTCGGGGTTTATAGAGTGTATAGATAACAACTACAGTTACTTGAAATCCCAAGTAATCTGTCTTGCTTCAAAAAGTATCTCAGGGGAAAGGGGTCAAGATTGGTATTCGATATTTGGTTCGTTGTTAGTGCAAAATACAGCCCCGGTTTGCCAGCTCAAAACTAATTAGGAAGGGTTTTCCGGGTTAAAATAAGAAGAACTACAGTCGGTTTTTTGCATCCCAGCAGGGAAGAAATCAGGATTACTGATTTTGTTTATTCAAAAAAAAAGGGGAAGTTTAGAATTAGGAATGTCCCAAGCAGACTTAGTGGATCTTTTTTTTCGTCGAACCACAGGTACAAGCTTTTTGGAGGGGCGCAATCCACAAAAAACATCAACTTTTAAAAATTTGGGTAAATTCGAAGAATATTCTTGCAAATTACAAAGGGGTTATCAGAACGATAATATAGAAAGCGAGGTCAAAATGCGCATAGGATGCCTAATTTTGGAAGCTAATG
>BMAV01017489.1:0-29134 GCA_019973955.1 Trichonephila inaurata madagascariensis | reverse complement strand
TTATAATTTGAGCAATCATTTTAAAAATCATTTTACTTTTTTTTAAACATTGTCGCGCATTTGGTTTACTCTCCTTACAATTCAGCTATTATATCAGTAATGTTTTATTTTTTTATTAATGAACTCGTGAAAAAAGCGGGCACTTCATCCGGTATACTTTAATGAAAAGCTGCACAGAGTATTTTATACCATAATTAATACTAAATTAAGAACAAGTTTAATAAGTATTAATGATTTCTATGGGTTGTTTTGCAAAGCAAAGTTTTTAAAAGGAATGCTTATGATTAGAAATTCCCCTCTGAGTTTTTTTTTCTATATTTAGCTGATATCTATTTTGTCTCTGCAGACACCGCATTTTGCAATATTTTCTTTAAAAATTAGAAAAAGGGAAAAAAAATAACATAATAATTATCCTATTATTTTTTGTTAAAAGTAACATAAAAAATTTAAAACTTATGTTATTAACTTGTATTGTTTATAATTAAGATCTCGTTTTTAGTTTAGGTAAAAGTGCATTATTATTGCTTTCGTTATTATTAATGTATAAGGGGGGCGCGATAAAATTGTGAATGTAAAGGGGGGCGCCAGAATTGAAAGTTTGAGAAGCACTGGACTATGGCTAATCTTCCTTCTGACCCTCTTACACTAATGGATGGGACAGCCCATGAATTACAATGGGTATAAAATATCGTTCACTAAAACGATCAGGATTATCCAATGTAGATAATCTTCCATTTTTGTCCAAAAGTGTATCACTTTTTTTGTGCCTTTCTACAATTTGGATCCAAAATTCTAAGAACATAATGCATTTCCCAACTACGTTTTTATAGAGCAAAAATTAGTTTCAGAGTACCTTGTCTAGTAAATGTAAAAATACCTTTTTATATTTTTTTTTCTGGCGTTTTTGGATTGTTGGATAAAAGGACATTTTCTGATCACAGCTATCTACACCAGCTATAGTTAGATTGTAGTCAAAAACAATCTTCTGTTTGAGTATATCTTCATTTTATTTAAAAAAAATTTGAGGCTAATCATGGAGGTATCATGAACTCTGCTCATCAAACACCATCCATCGAATTGAGCCCAAATTAACTTTTCCATAAGATTTGATTAGAAAAAAGATGAATCGAAAAAAAAAATTTTTTCCCGAAAGGATTAAAAAGAAAGTACACTCTAAAAATTTACTCCGTATCATGCTCGTGCAGCATTTTGAAGCATTAATGCTCTGCCCGAGATAATCTCGGGCATGGCAGTGGAAAGGTTAAAGACCTACTGCGTTGAGGCGCTGATGCACGTTAAATCGGTGTAGATTCATATTCATCGCATTGGTATGATGTGAACATTTAAAGAGTAGGGTATCTTGTAACTTGACCATAGTACAGAATTTTATGAAGTCTGTCCCTCATATATAAAACTCTCGTGTAATTTTAAAGCGTAATATTAGTAAATAATTATTCAGTTGGTTAAGTATCAAAGCCGATACGGCATATCGATTAATGTAAGTCACTAGCTTTACAAAGGTAACTTTAAAAGTGAACTCTTCAGCAGCAGACTTAATTTCCCCAAATTTTATCTTTTGTAATGATAAATATTATTAAACTGAATTACACACGTCTTAAAATTTTTAAGGCAGCTTGAAGTAAAAAATCCAGCTCAGATTTTGATATCAATACTTGGCTTTTATTTTAGAAATGAATAGTTTTAGATTGATGTCCATTCTAACTAGCCAATCAATGAAATATTATTCTTTGGATCTGACTTTGAATTATTTATTCCATAATATAAATTTTCCAATGTTTGAAAAAATGTTTTATACGATTTTGTAGTTTAAAACTTGTTTGAAAGATTTACTTTTTAAATGGTAAAAATGTTAAATTTTTTTAAAGCAAATTCTTCTTTATTTCTTGGTAGTATTTTAGTTGTAAGATAAATAATCAAAAATTGCAATAATTCTTCTCATATACAGATTATTTAAGTTTTAATTTTAAAAATAGATAGTTTAAAAATACTTTGATCAAAAGATAATTTTATGTAAGCATACTGAATACTTTCATCAGCTTAACTTATTTCAGTCGCACATGATAAATAACTATTTACTCGGATGTGGGTATAATGTTTTTGCATTAATTCAATGAATACAATCACTAAATAAACATGTATTAAAGTCTTTCTATTCTATTTTATTTCTAGTGAACTTCCTCCTTGAAATTTGAATAATTTATATTTCAATATTTCCTGTAAAAATAAAAGATTGAAACAAATGAAATACTAGATGAAAATGTATACTTTAAATTACAAACTGAAACTAGAGCAGTTAAACTGTGAATTACCTATTTAATTAATAATCATGAACTAGGAATTAAATAATTTTTCCGAGCGAAACTATTTTTCCAAAAGATGTCAACACATAGCGATTAAAACTTAATTTGTGAATAAAGGAATCAATCAATATCCAAACACATCAAAATAATCAATTACTTACAAATTCATCGCGAAGTCGAAAAATTTTGACAGGTCCTTTGGAATATGATTAATTTCTCCTTGAATATAAATTTGCTTGCCCACATAATTCTCAAGATTCGTTTGAAAAATGGCAAGGGTTTGTCAAAAATATAATATCAATATTTTTATATTGTTGTTGCTCATAATATGTTGTTGGAAGTAAAGAGTTTTTTGAAATATAAAAATATTATTACTCATAATTTGAATTACATCAATAATACTTTGAGCATAAAAATACTTTAACAGGATTATTGCCGACGCGTAAATATTGAATGTAAAATTTAAAAACGAAAATTAAAAAATTGTAATTAGTTTGAAAGTTAGAATATTGTAATTACCTGAAGCCTTATTGATGATTAAATATTTTTAAGAAGGAGTACTTTTTATGAAATATGCATACGTATATCTAAGCATGTATTTTTAAAATAGAATTATTTAATATAAATTATAAACTTGAGGCTCGAATATTTAAAATTTAAAATGATATAATTTTTTAAATCAATGCTTAACAGTCATTTTAAGATATAAATAGTTAAGAATTGCTTAATAATTACATGGAGAAAAATTGAATATATTCGGTTACTTTAAAGTAGTAAAATAACGTAATTATACGTCACACGAATTCAATGAAGAAAAAAATTTGATGCTTCCATTTGATGCTTTTAAAAAATGCTTTAAATAAGAGTGGATCTGTAAGATTTAAAAGTTAAGATGTTTTCGTAGCCTTAAGGTTGCGGGTGTGAAAGGGTTTGAGGGAAAGTGGACATGATAATAAAAATAGCTACTTTTATTCTATCTTTAACACTTTATGAAGTACACAAATGTATAACTTAACCCTGGGAGCAATATGAAATTCTAAGCTTCAATCAGATGTACTAAATTATTGAAAATACTTATCTAAAGTGGAAGTGTTTATTGTTATGATTCTTCTCGAACCCCGATAGCTCGGTCAGCTCTAAGGCTTACTACTTCACCAATTCCTAGAGAATTCTACGTCGTACCCCCCAGTTACTATTCACCTACTCTAATACTTGGATTCCAAGCTTATCGATCAACCATTAACTCACAAACTCAACTACAGGCACGTAAATAACAGTTACATTTGTATAAAATTAAATCATCTCTACGGAAAGCGGTTTTTAAACTAAAATCCCAGTTAAAGAATACTTTCCCCAAGAGGACTACTATAAAACCTTAATTATTATTAAGGTAATTCTACTACCTTTACAATGTTAAGTGGATACATCATATTGTCCGTGAAAATAAAATGTTTGTACTAGTTATAGCTCTTTCTCAGGCTTTGCGCTATGTATAAACATAGATTTTTATAAAATTTTAATTCTTTTTTTAATTAGTAAACCAGCAAAATTTCAGTTTTCATAACAGATTTATTTAATCTTCAAATATTTATCATACTTAAAACTCCTTATTGGAATTCTATATTTACATACTAACTGAAAGCTTATGCATGAAAAAAAATTACTTAGAGGAAGTGTCTATGCCTTTGTATTTGATACTGCAAGTATTTTTCCATTTCATAAATCAGCATTCAGTAAGAGAGTACTCGCAATTCAGTATTTCACAAATAAAATACATTATTTACATAGATTTACTAATTCGTTTAATGTGAAACAAACATGTAATGATGTAAGCAAAACACTTATTATTCAATAATATTTATCGTAAGTGATAGGTAAATATTTTTCAAATTATTTATAAATTCCATTTTTTAATATAGCATACATACATCAATTTGTAGAAACATAACTCTAAATTATTTGCAATGCAATGATAATTTGATTACCAGAAAATTAATCGCACAAAAAAAATGTATGTGTGTGTAACTGCTAATATAACATGCTATATAATGTTTTATCTTTAATTTTTAAAGTAACATTCATAACAAGAATTATGATCGCTAGATGGTATTTACTAGTGCATATGTAGCCATTTTAAATTTTACTGAAATAAGATCATTAATATAACAGAAAAAGGCATTTCACCAGAGATTGCATATTCTGGCAATTGTATCTGAATTTGTTTTTAATTTTTTAATTTCCATCATCTAAAGCGGAGGTTTCCAAACATTTTTGTCTCATTGACCCCTTGCCATGT
This sequence comes from Trichonephila inaurata madagascariensis, assembly GCA_019973955.1. NCBI lineage: Eukaryota > Metazoa > Arthropoda > Arachnida > Araneae > Nephilidae > Trichonephila > Trichonephila inaurata. The sequence goes on along the minus strand of BMAV01017489.1, from coordinate 24,517 downwards.
TTTTCGCTTTGTGTAGACTCCTGCTTAAATATTAACGAATTTTTGCAAATTTATGAACTCTAATGTCTTTTTGACAGCTAGTATGAAGCTCTACTTACAGTGGCTGAGTGATAGTGTATTGCGCTTCCACGCTACAGGTCCGTGGTTCAAATCTCGGGCTGGGCAAGGTCGACTCAGCCTTTCAACCCTTCAGTGGGTCGATAAATGAGTACCAAGCCTGCTTGGGAACTGAACACTGGAAGTTTCGCGTTAGACTGACAACTTGACGGAAACATCTGCTCATGCACCCGACCACCTAAGGTCGCGTAAACTGAGATAAGCACAGTAGGTCTTGGTCCTCAAGGGATGATGAGCCACTGAGTTCAATTCAGTAAAATATAGCGTTTCAAACTTAAGACACACATGTTAATTAATTAAATTAAAGTTTAATTAATACATAAAATATTTGTTAGATAAGTAACTGAGCAACAAACAAATTTTTTCAATGGAAGCGATGAATCTAGTGCTTCCGAAATTGCTGATATCCGTTTCTAAACTTTACTTTTAAGATCTTTGCGTTAGTACGTATTCCAATCAGTTCCTCTTGTAGTGTGACTTTTATTGTTGTTGTTTTTTATGCCAACATATGAATTCATTGCCTACGTGGTATTACCCTAGTCATAGTAATGTCAAATCTAGTTTCAAAATCTGAATTAAAGCCATTCAAATGTTCAAAGTAAGTTAAAATGTCATGAACTTAATAGATTGCTTGTGACAAATTGAGAAATTGGGAAAATTCGTGACGTTCAATGTTATATCTGATCTAAAGTAATTTGAAATTCTAAATATATAAATTTATAGGGTAGAAGTAAACCTATACATAAAGAGATTAGCCATCAAATATTTAATACAATATGTTCTGTTAAAAATCAAAATTTATCTTAATGGTAATGTGCATGCATAAACTGAAATTTAAATTATTATGAAAATACGAAATGTGTTGTTTTTAATTCCCTCACACAATTTTCTTCTAGGTAAAAATTCTATTAAAGTTACAAAGTCGTATCTCTGAATATATCTTATCAACAATTGTTGTTCTTTAGAATGAAGTATAATTTACCAAAATTGAACATAATGTTACTGAAAATAAAATAAATAAGATTTTGAGTCAAAGAATACCATAAATCATCGTGAAAACAAATAATTAATCATATGTAGTAAGCTAATAAAATATCCAAAAAAAAATATTACAGCATTGTAAAACGTAACAATATAATTTTTTAAAAATAATACAGGTATCAAGTTTGAAGAAAATAAATTGTCGTTCTTAAAATAATAAGAACATTACAAGAGTTTTCCTTATTACAAAGAAACTTTTTACTTTCCTGCTTGAAATTGCTTTAAATATATGAAAGACAACTGTCAAACAGAAAAATTAAAATCGGTAAAATTTTCAAAGTGGCTTTTGCAATTTATTTCATAATTCATGACAAGAATTTTGTAAAACATATTTCTTTAAATCTACATAATTTTGTTGAAATAAAAATTCAAACGCTGCTGCGAGAATACAGTTTATTATCGCAAGAGATTAAAATTTTACCGAAAATCATTTAATTAAAACATGTTTTTCAATGCTCATTCATTTAAAGCATTTAAAAATCAGTTTCAATTTGAAAATAATAGTCTTATTTCAATTCAATAATGAAAAGTATGAAATTTTTCAAAAGCAAGATAGAAATACACCATATAATTAGATATCTATATAGCTCACAATAAAAGAATATTAAATAAGTAAAAGGAAAGTTTTCAATCTCAAAATGAAAACACTTGAGGCTAGTTATGAATATTTAAAGATTTCCCCAGAACATTCAATTAATCGTTCTTAAATTTAAAATTAAAAATGAATATCAGCAAAAATTCATTAATGAATAATCCTATACAAGATGTATAAATATTACGTTTATTGTACATAATACAATTTTACCTAATTAAATCAAATATAAGCATACTTTTCGATTTAATGAATTAAAAAAAAGAGAGATACCTATCTAATACATTTCTTTTAAGATTCTTTTTTCCGTCTAACGAAATTCCTTTTTATACAAGACGCAAGTTACTCTAAAGGCAAGGGGGAAAGTAAATTTCAGAATAGTTAGCAGTTGCTCTTTTCGAACTGATGTTAGTTGTAATTCAATTTCGTATGGTTTTTAAAGAGTAATATCACATCAATTATATTTATTTGAAATTTTAAAACTGTATTTAGAAAAGCCTTTATATAAGTTGTGATTATTTTGTGGCTCTTTTGACGTTTCATAATAAATCCTAATTTTTGAGTGCTGTTTTGAATAGTTTATGGAATCGATCTAAAATAAAACAAAACACAGATACAGTTCGTTGTCACCCCTAATAATTTGTCTCTGATCATCCCCAAATAAATATGAATTATGTGCCTTCTATTTTCAACATTACTTTGCGGACGATGTTTTCTTTTACTAAATCGATAATACTGAACAACTTGGTAATTGACTTTTTTCATGTATGTCGAAATGTTTTTGAGATCTGAACGCTAATTTATCTGTAAAGTGACACAGTAAGCAGTTTGTTTTGTACAGCGCATGGCAACTTTACTATACCTAGACCCCACTTTTATGACTGTAACCCTTGCCGTTCATAAAGTTTGGGGGGACAACGACTTTACCGGGCACACTGTATACAATAAGTAGCTGCCTCTTTAAATTCTAGCTCGTATTTAAAATAGTTTTTCTTTTTTTGGATAAGAATTTTCTGATTGCTTCTACAGAAAAACTAGCAATTGTTGAAGAAATTTCAAAAATGGCTTATGATATATTATTTTTGAAAAATTGTTTATTTTATTTTATTTTAATTTGAAAATTTATATTGATTTTTGATTTATTATTTTTGAAAATTCAAAAAAAGGAAGGATACATAAAAAATGAAATTTGTCACGATTTTGTCAGATTTAAATATTTAATTTCTCAGAAAAGTTTAATTTCCGTCACATTCATTCTACGAATTGATTTTACAGGACAAATATTAGTTGCAATGCTATTCTTAAAAATAAAAGAAAAATTATCAGTGTTTTATAAAGCTACCTACATCTTCATATAGTGTACATAGAAAATCTTTCTATTTTTGCCAAATAGTAATTACTTATGTTACCTTTTTATTGTATTTCTCAGTTTTGAAAGTAATCAAGAGCGTTGTATTTGTATGAATTGTGAAAGAAGAAACGGTGATTTTCTGGCTAAAATGAAGTATAATGTGTAATTTAGAGTTCATGTCATTTGTATAAATAAATTTTTTCATTAATTCACATTTTTTAATAATCAAAAAAAAAAAAATTATCGTATTTAAAGTAATCGTAATCATAAAATTAATTTTTATACAGAAATTCTTAAGCTCATACAGTTGATATGAGCCAGAAATTACTGAGTTATTGAATCCTTTAAAATCATTATTAATGATTAGATTATTGATTAGATGACTATATTAATCCTGAATAATTTTTTAATTAATGTACAGGAGGAATGAACCATATTCATACACAGCAAAATTGCAATCGAATAAATATAGAGTTGAGGGAATAATATATAGGTATAGAAAAGTATCCATGGTCTTTCATTTAAGATTTATTATGTTACATCAGGTTGTTTATCTAGTTGAAGTTGTTTTATCTAGAAAGCTGTGATAAGTGAAGAAAATTATAATTCTTTAGAATTCACAACAAAACTGAACTGTTTACAACTAATCAATAAAAAAATATCATTCACAAGTATCTCTATATTAAGGTAATGGGTACTTTTCCGTTTCACCGCGAAACAAGTGATAAAGTCACCAAAAGTGATACAATCGACGCCAAACGGAATATTATTCCTGCTAAACTTTTACCATCACATTTTCAAAACAAAACACGGCCTTTTCTTATCAATATCTTTTTCATAATATATCAAAAATAGATGCAAAATCAGTGAGAACTTACATTTGTAACATTTTTTTTATGTGCATGTTGTGTGATGTCGCCAATAAAGCCTGCTTGGCGAGATCTGCATTGGCGAAACGGGAAAGTACCAGGTAATGTTATGAGGATACTATTAGTAAATTTCGCATTTTTTAATGTCTTTCTTTATGTCTAAAATACACCATAAATCTACATATTATTTATACTCTGAATAAACACTAAATATTCATTTTGCTAAAACGTATCCTTTTCACAAAAATAAAGTATAATTTTTTAAAGGGTTTCATATTCTCCAGTGATGTTGAATGCCCTAGAAAATATTTAAGATGGTTTCATAGTCTCACACAGAACGTTTTTCTTATACCATTATATGATACTTTTCCTGATACATTGTCTGTAACATAATGGTCTCGAGTATTCACCAGCGATTTTTGTTATTTCCATTTTTTGTGTGAAATATCTATAATAGTGTACAGATATTTTACAATCCACAACAAATTAAAATAGATAGACAAAATAATAAAATATTAATAACTCTACAAAAAGAACTCACAAACTATTCATTACTTAAATGCTCTCATTCGTTCTTAGAGTCTCTCTTTCATATAAATTATTAAAATTGTCATTTTCGACTTCTTCCAAAAGAACATTCTATGTACTTGTTGTTAAAGTGCTTAAGTGTTTTCTTAGGTTCTGATGTATTGTAATATATCTACTGCGAGCTTATGCAATGTGTAAAAATTCTTTACGCTATTTTATTTTGTTTGTCAGTCTTTCCACTCTTTTTTTCTTGTTACTATGTAATAGCACGATCAAGAGCCATCTTTCTGAGTTCTTGAAATGAAGACAAATGAAACTCTTTATGAAATGACAAATTGCATTCAAAACTATATTGGACATTTGTTCTGCTTTATATCGACATCGTTAACAATTCATATAAATACACCGAACTCTTCTTTTTTTATACAGTATTTTTTACACGATTTCGAAGTAGCACTGTTCACCAATATGTTTTTTTCACGAATTGTTTGTTCTAGTACGAATTCCAAAAAAACTTTTTTTTTAATTCTAATTTTGACAGTGTAATCAGAAGACTTTCGGTGTTTATGCTTCCATTTGTGTGACTGACTTGGTCTACTTCATGGATTGTTTTATTTTTTATTCTAAAGCTACGGGAATTTTATAACTTTTTTCTTTGTTTGGTTGTACTTCAACTTGAACACAGCATTTCGTTCTTCAGTACAATTATATTTTGTGTTAAAGTGTCCACTTCGTGGGATGCAGTAGTTTCGATAAAGTTCTATAAAGTTTGTTTTCTTGTAGATCGATGATGAAATTTTCAGTTTAACTTGTGTTGGTGATAATTTTTTTAATATTATAAAAAAGTAATATTTTAGGAATCGTGGTTTCAGGCGGTTCCAAGATCCAAGTGTCTGAAGATTAGTGGGGTCAAAAGACATCGTTCAAATCTGGGCATCATTTTAAATACTTTTGCTCGTTTATAATGCGCTCAGCCACCCAGTGTTGTGTCATCCAAATATTCCAAGTTCAGTTATTTACAGCTGATTTAATTCGTGGGGGCTTGAAATTTGCTGCAAGTATGGATTAATAGTTTCTTCCTCATGATCCTAACAAAGAGCGTGCATTAAAATTTCAATATAATTTTAAGTTTTGTGTAGCAGGATATCAAGAATTATATAAGCAATTCGAGAAATCTTAAAAAAACAGCCGTAATAAAAGATTTTGTGAGGAAAAAAAAACCAATGGATCGTAATACCGAACGAAATTCTTCACTTGAATCAAAGCCGACAATTGCTCTGGATATATTTGACACATCTACCGATGACAGCATTTTTTATCTGATTTGTAATAAACGTACACACTTATTATCAAGTAGCGATGTATAGTTCTTATTTAGTAGTTTTACTCCTAATTTTCATTTGAATTTTTATTTGTTGTATGTTGTAATGACAAAATGTCTCTCAGAAGGTAAAAGATTCATTGAAAGGAATGAGCATATTGTCACATAAGAAATATGCAGAAGTATATATTTATTATTCATTACAAAATTGTCCAAAAATAGCAAGATTTCCGTTTAAATAAAAAACATAATTTTTTTATCGTTTCTTTATATCTAAAAAGAAAATACTAATTTTCAAAAACTTCGACTATTTATCCCTCTAAAGAAAGAGGAGCACTCGCTTATCTTGTAAAGGATAAGGACTTGTGACTCAAAGCAAAATAACATAAAGTTCACAAAATGCCTGAATAGTTTGTGCTTCTAGTTAACTTTTATCATCTTCCTTCTGAATAAAAGTATTATTTTAAAACAAATTTTGTGAGAGTTTTTTCTTGCATGTAATGTGTAATAGTTATAAAATTAATCCAAATTTATTTCATGTTAGTGACTTTTATTACAGCAAAAACCGAAGGGTAGGAAAACAAGAAGCTCTCAAAAGTGAAATGTGCCTAAGCTATGTAAATGCATTTAAATTGTTGTGTAATATTTTGCTTAAAGCAACATATAATTTCTCATGATTAAAAAAGAACAACTGCATAGTTCACAAAAACTTCTGAATAAGATATTTTTTTTGTCTCCATCTTACAAGAACTTTCATAGATTTTTGCTGAATTTCAGCATACTTTGTATTCTAGTGTGATTCTACATGCAAACAAGGTTTATAACAAAACTTCAGTATTCTTTACAATCAAAAAATGCAAAAGTAACAAATACGAAAATAAAACGCAAAAAACAGACTCAAAATTTTTGTATAAGAATAAAACTTTCCTATCCGTTTTGGCATGTTTGTAAAAAAATAAGAAGACTTATTTTTTTTTCAGAAAGAAAATTCATGGCTCTTCATTCAATAATCTCACCTACTAACATTTTTATTTAAAGAACAAAAATATTAAATTTACTTCTATTTGAGCCAGTACATAGTATATTTGAATAATGCTTGAAATCCACGAGAACTAATGTCTAAAAGCAAAGCAAAATAGTTTGATTTTATTTAAAACTGTCCAAGTTTAAAGGAATAGGGTTATTTTTATTCAACAATTGTGTTTTGGTGAAGTGTAAGCAGAGCGTTTTAAGCAAAAATAAGACAAAATGTATTTAATAAATTAAAAGGATTAAATAAAAGTAAAATAAAAATTTTGCATAGTTAATTATTAAATTCAAGCAAATATGTTTGAATTTTATGAGCACCTGTGTGTGTATTAAACTAGATAATATTGAATATTACTTATTAGAATGCTTACTATTAATGCTTGTTGGAATTTCCGTACTATTAAATATAACAATTTCTATTTTAGTAAAGGAAACGCGCTGAAAGTTACTTCATAACCAAGAAAATGTAAACTCAGATGTAGATATTTTTCACGTAAAACTAGTAAATTTATTTTTATTTACTACAGATATATGTTTCTAATTATATGCTTCATGTTAAGCTATTGTAAGTAGTAAAAGATATTCAATGTTATAATATATTTTAAAGTGGATTTTTTATTTACAAATATTTTAGTGTTACTGACTAAGACTTATTGTTCAAGAGTTATAGTTCCTATTTACAATTAAAATACTTTTCCAGATGCAAAATATTTTTTTTTTAATTTCATAAATTCCAAATAAAAATTAATTTCTCATTTCATAGAAAACCCCTAGAATAAAAATGCAGTCGACTTTTTTTTTCAAAAGAAACCACAATTTAACACTGCTTATTGATCAAACTCACCTCATAAAAGATAGCTGGAGAAAAAAACTAATCATGGTGAAGATAATTTTTTTTATAATTTTTAAACGTAAGTACCCGTAAAGCTAAGCAGAACACGTATTTTTCGGACTCTCCACATGAAAGGTAGTTAAAACTTATTTACTTATTTTGTAAAGCATGTCAAGCGTGATAAATCTTTGTATTATCTTACTATCAGAAAATGATTTCCTTAAAGTAATATGCTCATTATGAACATATTCAATTTACGTTAAAATATCTGGTTTTAGTAAGGGTTATTGTCTCTGGCAGCAAGAATGCCCGTCTCAATCTAAGGCTCAACAAAGAAAACATTTTATGAAATTAATTAAACATGTAGAAAAAAACTATAACTCTCTTTAGTCTTACAAGAAGGATAGAGAAACACATAGTTATTGATGGAACTTTTAGAAGCACTTATTAATTACTCTTATTGATGAAAAATATTTATAAAAATGATCTTAAGCAGCATTAGATACTTGCTAAGGCATTCAAATACTCTTTATACTACAAAAAAAAAAGGTTTCTAAATAATTACTGAAGTAAAAACATATTATAAAATGTTTCATTGCACAATTCTGCTTTAATTTAAAGTTTTTTATAAGATTATTATGATAAGGAAACTCTGCTATATATATATATATAAAGCATGAAAAAACTCTTACAAAAACTATTTATATAATTTCATTATTTTTTTTTATAATATGCCTCTAGTACAATACGTCTGTTTCTTGTTCTGTACTGTCTAGGTTTCAATAATATTGTAGAATTTGTTCCGAAAATTTATTAAAGTTTTAAATGTACAACATGAAAAAAATTGTAGAAAGATAACAAATTTTAAAGAGAAGTTCTGAATAACAAATACGAAAGGATTGTGTAAGACATAAGAAATACTTCCAGTGAAAAAAATATTTCTTCACTTTCTTGGGCAAAACTGGAGTTGTACGAAAGAAATTTCACACTTCATCCAATATTTGAGCCAAACGGAAGTTACTACTTAGGAGAAAGGAAAAGAAAAAAAAAGAAGAAACGTTCTATTTCCGTCTTATAGTGTACCAGAATAACTCCTTAAACCTTCAGAACCCATAGGGATTTTATAAACATTTAATCCTTGAATGGAAGAAGAAAAACTTCCTTTCGTTTCTGACAGAATGAAAAGAAATGTTACAAAAATGGGAGGGGGAAGAAGAGACAGTAAAGGATAATTTATACTCTCATATCATTTTGTAACTGCCCAATTAATAATTAATTATATGTTTAAACTTAATAAAAGTTCATTTACCAAAGTGTAACTATTAAATTACGGAAATAAAATAGTTAAAGAGAAATATTAACGTTAAATAAAATGAAACATTACTGTGGAATAATATATTAAGGTATCCGACTACGTTCGGAACCATGATTTCAAAAAACCGCATAAATGTATAATTTTCATGATATTTAGTGTCACTTTTAGATTAGAATACATATATAAAATTGTTTTAAGGACATTATGACAAAAAAAATTATTTAAATACAATAGTTTGGCAAAAAATTAACTTAGAATAACTTTTTTTCCAAATGTTCTCCTTTTGTAAAAAATGCTTCTATTGTATTAATATTTTGTATGTATATAGCCCAGACCTCTGTACAGAGGCTCAACTATACATTTTGAAAAATTCACATTATTTTCAGAGTTACAACCATTTGAAATAATTATTGGCGTATTTTCTTAAAATTTCTCCCTTCTGTTTTTGTAAAACAGAGATAAACCGACTTCCAAGTTATGCATTTCAAAAATTCTAGTTGAGCCTCTGTACAGAGGTCTGAGCTGAATACAGGCAAAATATAATTATAATAGAAGCATTTTTCACAAAAGGAGAATATTTTGAAAATGGGTCATTATATGTTCATTTTTTGTCGAAATATTGTACTTAAATAGTTTTTTATTGTAATACTATTATTAACCCAATTTTATATACATTGTCGAATCTAAGTGACGCTAAATATCATAAATATTATCCATTTACACGCTTTTGCAAAATCACGGTTCCGAACGTAGTCGGATACCTTAATGGAATAAACCAAAACTTTATTAAAGAGAAGCGTAAAGTAAATATAAAATGAAGTATCATTTTAGAGAAACATTATGAGTAAAAAAAATCATCACCGTAAAGCTATGACATCATCCGAAGCTTTCAAGAATTCTAAGTATCCAATACAAATAGCGGTTATATGGAAAAGCATTTCAAGGCAAAAATATTTATTGACATCAATTTACTAGTTAATTTATATGGCAAAATTTATTTTTTATAAAATCGTGATAGGTATATTGAGGACTCACTCGAATCCAGTATCGAATACGTGGTGATTTAACGTTTTGACCAGGATGGAATAACTCACTACTCAAATCATTAACTTCCTCACTTCCTTATAAATACAAGACTTTTTATTAAACACTTTTAAACATATTGTCATCAACCGCTAATTAGAATACTCGGTAATATGGTAACACGCAACAGATCGCATGCCTTCTACTCTCTCGAGTGTCTGTGGTTGTTGGGCATATGGCTCACGAAGCGAGCCTCCATCCCATATCATAAATGTTAATGGTGCCCGAGGGAGTAGCAGTCCTTGGTGGAGAGAGAACAACCAGATTGGTCGTTGGAACGTGGAGAGAGGGCGTGGCTATGAGGAACTTGGAGACAAAGTCAAAGTGGAAAAAAGTCCATCCTGGAATGACTGAAAGGCTGCCTTGTGATTGGACGAGGGGGATGAGTGAACTGGCACTGGATTGGCTGCCCTGAAGTTAATGCGAGAATTACAGAATGGGAAAGTTGCCTGTGTGGGTGAATCGAAAAATTAAAAAAATGAAGAGAATAATAAGTAAAAATTAGAAATTTAAGAACATTAAATTTAGCAGGTCATTTGCCAACAGGCAAATGAAGGTAATTAAAGTTACGGAAGATTGTAGGAGTCAAGGAGTATTCTCCTTGGCCTTTTGGTATTGTCAAGGGGAATATAATTTTCCAGATTTAGAATGCGGTAATTATTCGTGAGAGGTAAGGAGTCAAAAAATTTAGTTGCAAGTTTCTTAATGAAGTTTTTAAATGTCGGGAGTTTAAGAGCTTTATATGTATCAGAGTTTTTCACATACATATTCGCATGAACAATCATGTGAATAGTTTTATTTTGAGAAATTTCTAGCATTTTTGAATTACTGTTTTCAGCATATTTCCACACAGGACAACCGTAACTCATGATGAGTGTCTGTGGGCGTACCACTACACCTTTATATATCCGCACTTTCACAGAGCCCTCTATAATTGGACTCTAACAGGTATCAAAATAACTTCAGAATAGCTATTAATAAGAATATCTATTTTAAACATACAATTACTACTACTTTTAAGCTACTATACCTTAAAAAAATCGCACTTCATATATTTACTGATAACTCAGTAAACTTTTAAAAACAAATTATGCAAATTTATTGAGAAGTACTTGATGCATATTAACATAAAAATGCTTGAAATTAAAAAAAAATGGTTTAAATACCCATTAAAATATTTTTTGATAAAATACCACATGGGACAAAATTACATATTTTTGTTTAAAACTCTTATTTATATATATTCTACAACTGAATTATGTGTTAAATAATAAAATTTTGATATATATATATTATTCAAACATCAAAATTTAGTATAAACAAAGCTATGATTTATCTAAGTAAGGATAAATCATAACTTTATAGTACCATCGTAGCTTTGTATTAGGGGAAATTATTTTCAAAGCTATTAAGAATAAGTAATTTAAGCCTTTGAAATCGATTAGTTCAAATCTTCTGTGAAGTTACCTTTAATCAAAAAAATAAAATTTTGAATAAAAAACCACCAGGATAATGTAAATAAAAAAAATTAAAAAATGGTTGCATTCATTCATGATTTCTTGAATGTATTTTTAGTCATTTTTTTAGAACGGAAATCAAATTCAAATCTGTATCTCGTTCATTTTATCTGTGTTTTCCTTAAGTTTGTCATTAGAATATTGTAACATCAGTATTTCCACATTTCTCGTGTTATGCAAAATATCGAATGGACAAGACTAGTTATTTCCTTTGTTTCTAAATTCAAATTTCCAGTTCAATAAACTTCACTGAAGGTTCACTGTTTACTCCGTTTTACTTCATTGCTTTTTACTTAAATACAAGCAGGGTTTATAGAAGAAATTCCCGTAACTAAATAAAACAAAAAGTTGTTGTTGTTGTTTTTTTTTTCCTGATTTATTTTTGATATATTATATGAGTTGTAAGGACATTAGTAAAAGTTTTCTCAGAAAAATATATAGTCTATATTTGTGTGAATAAATTTTAAGTTGAAATTTAGAAACTTTCCATTATCTCTTTTTAGGGATGTGCTATTGTAGTGATCTGTATGGAGGATAATAACACAGAAGTTAGTAAATAACACATCATTAAAAACTTCAAATGTAATCACTTTTCTTAGTGATGTCTCTGTGGAGCAGATATTTATCCTAGCATATATTCCCGATATGGTTATGCAAATATCAAAATCTTAAACTTTTTTAGGAACATTACTTCTTTAGCAATTGAAAGAAGTTGCTAGAATTAGAAGTTTCTAATTTGATAAGTTAATCATTAAGAAGTTCTAATATGATAAGTTATCAGTTAATCATTATACATATTGACAAGCTACGGAAAATATTTCATTCAAGAAAACATCGAATGATTTAAGTAGGAATAATTTGAACAACAAAATGTGGTGTTTTCTGTGTGTTTACTTTGTGAAAATATAATTTTAATACTAGAAAAGTTTTTAATTCGAGAGAAGTTGCCAAATTTTAGATGCAGATAATTTGGTATGATTTATCATTTAATTTTTAAATGATTATGTCATTAAAACACAAAATATTAATTTAATTGCCAATAACCTTTAAAAAACAATAACTTTCTACAATATCTTAATATCAAAAATATCCATAAAAACTAATTTTTTTAATCTCTTTATAGCTCTTAATAAAAGTGTAGCGTGTTCTATCCACGGCCCTTCTATTAATCCTCTTTGGAAAACTTTTTATTTAACTGTGGTTTCAGTTTAAAACCACCTTCCACACAGAGAACTTGATTTTATACTAATTTTAGGGCTATTTAAACCTTGAAAATAGGTGTGTTAGAGTTAGTCCTTAGCAATCATTCAAGAGATGTTAAAGAATTGCCTTTAGGAAACGTTAATGTAGGAGAGAAGTTTTGGATTAGAACAGCGATACTCAACCTGCGGCCCACCAAGCCCTTTTGAGTGGCCCGGTCATCACCCATTGCTCTGAGAAATTCTTTTATATAGGACAATGTATCAAAAATTTATTTGAAAATTCTTTGACACACAAGAAATCAAATACATCAATTTTGCTTTTTGGCTATCGATGTCGTACGGCTGCGAATTGAAATTCTTTTTCTATTTCTAACGGTTACGGTTAGTGAGGACAGACAACATGAAGTAGCGACAATTTTATGGGTGGAACTAATTTTGTGGACAATATTTAGAGTACCTGGAAAGCGAAATATTCGAATGATTTGGAGGTTGACTGTTTTGTAGTGGAATACAAACATGGATCAGTACTTGCTTCATTTGTCGCGAGTGCTGCATTTAAAAAATACCAATAAACAGAAATTATTTAATGATACGTTTCCTCTTTCAAGACATGATAAATAGGCTTTATTGAATATTCTTTGTAACAGCAGCAAAGTGCTTCGTGAGTGGGGTAATGTCACAATAGTAACAAAGACTTCTTCAGAAGTTTGTTATATTATTGGTAATCATATGGAACCGTTTACTGATGTAAAACTTGTGGGAAAGTGTTTCTTAAATTCTTGTATTTAAGTGTTAGTGACAAAAATAAAGAAATATTAAAAAATAATAATTAAAAAAAAATCAAAACAGAAGTTATAATATTTTGATCAATTTTCCATATTCCAAATTTCCAATGTTATCTACCCGCCTTAAGGTATCCGACTACGTTCGGAACCATGATTTTAAAAAAGCGCATAAATGGATAATTTTCATGATATTTAGTGTTACTTAGATTAGAATACATGTATAAAATTGCTTTACGGACATTTTGACAAAAAAAAAAATTATTTAAATACAATATTTCGGCAAAAAATTAACTTAGAATAACCTTTTTTCAAAACGTTCTCCTTTTATAAGAAATGCTTCTATAGTAATAATAGTGTGTGTGTGTGTGTGTGTGTGCGTGCGTGCGTGCGTGCGTGCGCGCGTGCGTGCGTGCGCGCTTATATAAAGTAAAGACTTCTCCAGAGAGTCTGAACAAGAAATTTTGAAAAATTCACTTTACTTTCAGAATTACATCCAATTGAAATACTTATCGGCGTTTTTTTTCTTAAATTTCTCCCCTCTGTTGTCGTAAGACATAGATAAACCGACTTCTAAGATATATTTCAAAAATTCTAGTTGAGTCTCTGTGGAGAGGTCTGAGTTATATACGGACAAAATATTATTATAATAGAAGCATTTTTCGCAAAAGGAGAATATTTTGAAAATGAGTCATCTATGTTCATCTTTTGTCAGAATATTGTACTTAAATAATTTTTTACTGTAATACTTTTCTTAAAACAATTTTATATACGTTTTCTCTCTCTAATCTAAATGACACTAAATATCATAAATATCATTCATTTACACGCTTTTGCAATATCACGGGCCCGAACGTAGTCGGATACCTTAAACCTCATGTTGCGGCCCCCTTGAAATAGCTAACATATATGCATGAGGCCCGCGTGAAATGACGGACCTACGTATGCGGCCCAACAGAAAAAAAGGCTGAGTACCCCTGGATTAGAAAATAGCCAACCTAGGAGAGATCAGACGAGTGTTCTACTATCGGATCATATAAGTGTTTAATTAATTGTCTTATAAGCTTAGGATAGGGAACTAAATTAAATTACTCCCTCAGTTTATAATCTTTAATTGATCAAAAAATTTTTGGACTGAAATAAAAGTGACTATTTTTATAACAATGTGTGAAAATGCAGTGTCCCAAATTACACCAGCTACTTCTCTGAGTTCCAATAGAGTTAAGAAAAAACCAGTCAATTACAATAAATTATTATGTGTAATGATGGGAACAAGAAAATGAGGATTTATTTTGATACGATTTTTCAGATAAAATATTTTCAGTTTCTATCAGTTATTTTACATTTTAGTGGATTATTTTGCTTTGAAAATACTATAACAATTACGAGCTTTTTCAAAGCATATTTGAACAAAAAATATCAACCATATATTTATTGTAAAAAATTAGCATACAATGCATGTTGAATGACAACATATTCATTTCACCTACCTGCCATTATATAAAAAGTTTAACATTTCAAAGCCCGACGTTAAGTGATTCATTTTTACGGGATTTTTACAAGCCACAAAAAATACGTGCCTAACTGCGATAAATATAATTTCAAAGTAAAATCTTTCAATTTCAATGCAATTACTGGAACGTACACATAGCTGTAAATTATAATCTCTTACACTGTGCTTCTTTCAGTACTAACATTCATGTACTGAACACCAATCTAAGATAACAAGATTTATCACAGTATTAATACGAGCTACAGCATTAAATACGACACATTTCCCCATTTTATGAGTTTTTCGAGAAAACATAAAATTGATTATTATTCAAGGAAAAGGTGTTCCGTGAATGAACTATTATTTTTTCTGTAGATTCATAGCAAAAATAAATCTGGTTTCTATGCTTTAGAACATTAACAATAAAAATACTAGATTATTTTTTTTAAAAGTTGTAAAAGTCGTTCCATTATTTTTTGAACCGAACAATTATTTCATTATTTGTAAATATAGTATTTAAAAAGACACCATTCTTAAATATTAATTTTATTTCAAGACATAGAATGAGAAAATTTAAATGAGATTGAATCACAAATCATTTTTTTCATTTCATGTTTTTTTTCTTCCCAAAACCTACGTCCTTAATGGAGATAATTGGTTATCCATTGGTAAAAAACAGTGGGAAAAAATTCGAATGTAACTAATTTTAGTTGTGTTTGTTTGACATTTTCCCTCCACTTACTTATCCTATTATCATTTTGAAAAAGCTCTCTACTTCTAATGTTTTGAATAATACGTTCTCCCTAACTGAGACTGGAAAGAAAGTTTGATAATAGGCTTAGGTTTTCAGGTGATAGATACGCATAATTTTTTTTAAAAAATACATCTATTTATTTCTTTTTTACCCTCATAAACTTCCTGGTACTTACGTATAATGACAACCTATTGGCAACATTATGTGAAACGAAGATCTTGGTTGCCAATTAAGCGCGTATGACACATAGGAAATCTGGGTTGCCAAGTAGGCGAGTTATTGATAGAGTTGGCAATTGTTGCGATAATACGTAAGTGCCAACTTTCTTTGAGGAATAACAATCCATGTTCCTTTTTGGATGGATTGCTAAAAATATTCGTTTTTTTACTAATAATAAACATATGTTAAACAAAAAATGAACAGCCCAGAAAATAGTCCAATCACCACGGAGTTTAGCATGTAAATTCTATTATATCAAGTTTAAAAGGTATTAGAATTTCAATGTCATTTAATGTTCGATCATAAAATGAGTTTTCTATTGCGCAACTAGGATTGTATAAAAAAAAGTAATGATTGCGGAGGATTTTATCTTTTCTGGTTGTCGGCGTTGTAGTTCCTTGGGAGTACAACCAACTTATGACGGCTATTAAAATGCTTTAATAAGTTACCTTACAGCACGTTGGACGAATTCAAAAGTAATCACATTGTCATGGTATTTAAAGCTAACTGATTATATCGAGCAACAAGCCGAGACCCACACCGAACGGACTTGGCTTTTTCAAAGTTGAAAGCAATAATGGTTGCTGCAAAGAATTCATCATACGGATTTCTTATATAAATCTGACTGTCGAAAGAATTATCCCTGCAGTTCAGAAAAAAAATGAAAAGAAATGTCAAATTTCCCTATTTTGCAATAGAACAGTTTGGAAGCGGCATAATTACGATAAAATAAATCATTCTAGGGTGTTATTCTTTTCCCACTGCAAAATGAAATTGGCAACCAAGATGCTGTTTTTCCGATCCTTCAAACAGTCTGTCAATCTTATGCATAGAAATGAAGTTTTCGCAAGATGTTTCTAATAAGTGTCATAATGTGTATGGTAGTGTATTCCAAATACTTCAGTATCAATACGTATCCGAAAATTTAGTATCAAAAAGACTTGATCCTAACCCCCCCCCACCACCACCACCACCACTGGTATTCCTTGGGGGAAATTCTGAAATATCTCGATGAGTTCTTTATCACTATGTTAATGCTACTGTAGATGAATTCATCCTTATAGAAGGTAACACTGACGTCAACGTACTAGGCTTGTTGGCTTTTATCTTGAGAAACATGATTCGAAGAGATCGGAATGTCTGCTTGATCTCTAGATCTTAATCCGATAGAGTATCTTTGGAACAATTTCTTGCTGATAAGTGATTGTTTCAACCCACTTCCATGTCGTTAAAGGAACTGAAACAAAAGTTGTTCCACGTTGCTTTCCATTCTAGTGTCTGAAAACTTAATTAACGATATGGAAAGTTGTATTTTCCAATGCATAACAAAAAAGAGCAACAGACGTAGTCCCTTTTAAAACCATTTATATAATTTTTTTCACAAAACTATGATTTTTTTTTTTTAATTAATCATTGGACAATTTCAAAAATGTTTATTCTTTATTTGTAAATCATTCCCCTCACTTTGAGTTTATGTAAAATCAAATTAAAGGGTATAAAAAATACAATTCGTGAACATTTCATATAGTTATGTGCATTTGTTTTCAAATTAGACACAAGTGCTTGTGCCTTAACTTTTGGGGCCAACGTATTTCTTCAGAACGATTTTATGAAAAACTTCTTCAATAACACGTAACAATAATAAAAATATTTTCACCGTCTTTGGTAACGTAAGAAGTTGTGTATCAGCAGAAAAAGAAGGAATAAAAAATACATTAGAAGAAAGGAAAACAGGTAAGCAAAGAAGAATGCCGTAAACTATTACAATTCAAAACATTATATCAGGATACATTTTTTTACAGAATATGCAACAACCTCTTGAAATTCAGTTAGGAAAAAAGAAATTGGTGATCAATATTCTGTCCAATCAGTTTTTCACAAAGGAACTTTTAAAAAGTTTGTTTTCATCTTTTTATGCACTCGAATAGTGTTCAAGGCTCACGAAAAACTATGCTTGTATGGAGAATATTTCATTCAGAAATTTATAAAAAGTAAAAAACAAACAGAACAAATACTAAGAAAAGTAAATAAAATTGAGTCTGTATAAATTTGTTTTGGTTTGAATCATATCTGTAAACAGAATAAAAAAGATCAAAATGTACGTACAGATATCACAATGGAATTTTAGAATTTTTCAATCAATGAAATTGATTTTTTAAATGATATAACAATGTTGTTCGAGAAGAAAACCTTAGAAATTTTAAGCACCCTACATGACTATTTTTAAAAACTAAGTCATTTACAGATGTAGTAATTCTTATTTTTTATCATTACAAAATTTAAAAATGTACTAAATAATTTTCATTTGTTGTTGTTTCTTATGCCACCTGATATCGACTGTCAGATTCAGGTCCATGAAATTCATCATGGCAAGGGGCTAGATGTACACCTGTCGCTAGCCGTAGTCTTAAGCACCATACAAGTGACAGTGCGATTTAGCTCGGTTCCACCCCAATTTTGAGGGAGAACACCCTGGGGGAGGAGCAGGGGCCTCCCACTTCTCTTCACCTTTCACCAACCTCACGAGAGGACTTGCGGCTCGACGGCTATTTAGAGTACCCCCATGCCGCAAAGGCACTATATATTTACAAACATCCATGTCTTCTCCAGGATTCGAACCCAGGCTCTACGACACAGCAGTCAGCGTCGCCAACCACTATACCAGTTGGCCGACAATTTTCATTTAAGATATCCGACTACGTTTGAAACCGTGATTTTAAAAAGGCGCATAAATGGATAATTTTCATGATGTTTAGTGTCACTTAGATTAAAATACATGTATAAAGTTGTTTTAAGGACATTTTGACAAAAAATTATTTATATACAAGATTTCGTCCAAAAATTAACTTAGAATAACCTTTTTTCAAAATGTTCTTTTGTGAAAAATGCTTCTATTATATAATACTATTTTGCTTGTATAAAGCTCACACCTCTGTACAGAGGCTCAAATGTGATTTTTGAAAAATTCACATTATTTTCAGAGTTACAACCCATTGAAATAATTATCGGAGTTTTTTTCATGAAATTTCTCCCCTCTGCTGTCGTGAAACATGGATAAACCCACTTCTAAGTTATATATTTCAAAAATTCTAGTTCAGCCTCTGTACAGGGGTTTGAGCTATATACAGGCAAAATATTATTATAATAGTAGCATTTTTCACAAAAGGAGAATATTTTGAAAATGGGTCATTCTATGTTCCTTTTTCGTCAGAATATTGTACTTAAATAATTTTTTACTGTAGTAATATTCTTAAAACAATTTCATATACATTTTCTAATCTAAGTGACACTAAATATCATAAATATTATCTATTTATACGCTTTTGAAAAATCACGGTTCCGAACGTAGTCGGATACTTTAACTATAATGGATAAAAAATATCAGTGCACGTCACAGAAGTAAATTGAAAAGGGAATTTTTTTTCTCGGCATTTGATCATATTTTAAAGTTTATTAGAAAATTGTTTTGTTCATCAGCTTCAATAAAAATCATAAATTATATTACATATAACTGGCTTATCAAATAAACTAATAGGACATAAGAAATTTTTATTGCATACTATTTAAATCCCAATTAAAATAAGAATTTGACTTTCTGTGTTCAAAGATAAATACGTCTACCCAAATTTACAATTCCTTATATTGGCTTTATATGATTGTGCCATTAATAACCATTACCATTTATAACCTTTTACCGTTTTTAAAAATCATTTCAAACAGCAATAAATTCTTTATTATTTCATTTCTAGATAAAGACTCTGAACCGAGTAATGCACAAGTTAAAAGCATGCCATCCGGGTAATATACTTATTAAAAGCTTATTGATGGAGCAGAGCACCCTTTTAAGCATATGCAATTTTATTTAAATTATTCAAATTAGCTTTTAGGCTGGCATTTTCTTGATAAAGTAATAACGTATTCAAAGTTAGTATCCGACAAAAAAAAATTGTCGTAAACTTATTTAAAATAAGATCATAGGAGCAGAAAATAATAATAAATTTTCATGCCAGCAAGAACTTTGAGAAATAAAGTACAAGCTCTTTATGAGTTTCCCTTTGGTAATACAGTATACTTTTCATTTCATATGAGAAAGGCGTTTTATGAAAATAATTTAATATGTAACTTGGATTTTTTTATCATTCTTATGAGCGTATTTCAACTTAAAAAGTTATATCGCAGAATATCTTAAAAAGGCTATATTACACAGTATTACTTAAGAAAATATGTAATGCATATCATATATATATATATATATATACTATACGATTTAAATATACATTCTAGTAATTTAATTTCTTATATACTTAAGGTATCAGACTACGTTCGGAACCATGATTTTGCAAAAGTGTGTAAATGGATAATATTTATGATATTTAGTGTCACTTAGATTAGAATACATGTATAAAATTGTTTTAAGGACATTTTGACAAAAAAATATTTAAATACAATATTTCGACGAAAAATTAACTTAGAATAACCTCTTTTCAAAATATTCTCCTTTCGTGAAAAATGCTTCTATTATAATTATATTTTGTCTGTATATAGCTCAGACCTCTGTACAGAGGCTCAACTAGAATTTTTGCAATATATAACTTAGAAGTGGGTTTATCCATATTTTACGACAATAGAGTGGAACAATTTTAAAAAAAAAACGCCAATAATTATTACAATTAATGGTAACTCTGAAAATAATGTGAATTTTTCAAAAATTCTAGTTGAGCCTCTGTACAGAGATCTGAGCTATATACAGGCAAAATATTATTATAATAAAAGCATTTTTCACAAAAGGAGAACATTTTGAAAAAAAGGTTATTCTAAGTTAATTTTTTGCCGAAATATTGTATTTAAATAATGTTTTTTGTCAAAATATTCTTAAAACAATTTTATACATGTATTCTAATCTAAGTGACACTAAATATCATAAATATTATCCATTTACACGATTTTGCAAAATCACGGTTCCGATCGTAGTCGGATACCTTAAAGAAGAAATTACGCATAAAAAGGAATATTTTTGTTTTCCAACTAATCTAACTAAGTTTCTCAAAAATATTTTGCTGTTACAATTAATTCTAGATTTCGGAAATATAAAAAGGACGAAAATAAAATTATTGTTTTCCTTATGTGCCTTCAATAGCAAAGATCAAAATATATATTTGTAATAAATAATGTAATAATTTTTAATGGATAATTCAAGTCTTAGTGTTTTCCCCCACGACAAAAAAAAACACGCCTATCACAAATTCTTTTAAATTTACAAAAGTGTTTATATGAAAAAGTAAAATAAAAATTTATCACAGTTTTCTCATATAACTTCGAAAATTTAATTGAAAATCCTCGTGCTGTACATATTTTTTTGTATTATTTATATTAGTTCCACGCAATAAGTTCAACTTTAGCTTTCGATATTTTATATAACTCATTGAGGGAAAACGGAAATCGAATGTGGAAACTTAATAGTAAACGCTCCATCGAAACACTGTACAAGTAAACAAATTTTTCCCCTCTGATAAATATTTCTAAGCTTCTAAAAAACCGTATTACACGAAATAAATTCCACGGTTTTCTATCCATTATTCAAACCAGTTGGAAGTAGAAACTTCCGGTCTATTTACTTGGTTAAAGTAGGAAAGAAGAAAAAATGTAGCTGCTTCCGGCCGTAGTCTACACCCCACGTTTCCGAATTTATTCAATCTACCCCTGCTTATTCCAGGAAATAATTACTTAAGATCTGTAAAATTTCCTTCCTATAAATATTTATTACTAAGCATAAAAATAACAATATATATATATATATATATATATATATATATATATATATATATATACTTTAATATTTATAAAACACAAAAGAGTTCTTTTTATGTCGCAGAATTTTTTGTTCACATGCATAGAAGTCGCTGAATAAATTATGTATCAATAAATGTCTAACATTCCTTGTTTTTAGACTAGAAAGAAAGCTTTTAACGAGTTAATTGTGACTGACGAGATATTCGTCATGGAGAAATTACAAGAATTTGTGTATTTATGGGTATATTCGTCAAGCATAAAAGTAATTACCTTTGCCTATTAAAATTGTAATTTTTGAGAAAAACAAAACGTTTTCTCAAATTTCAGGATGCTTAGAAAGTTTTGAGACCGGTTGGAGAAAAAAAATAAGTAAATTATATGAAAATTGTAAGATTAACTCATGCATCCCCGTATGCACCGACTGAAACAGCGTATAAAATCGCATAGAAAATTAATTTATGTGCTATGATAATATTTTTAGATGTTAACCTGAAAGAGGCAACAGTCGTAAAGTTGATTTACAAAAGGGCTCCTTCCAGTATGGTCAAGTATGGGAAAAATACATGATACATGACGCTGAACCAATTGATAGCTGTTGACTTTAAGTTACCTACCTATCAAGGGGTGTAAATTCCAATTATATGATGTTGCAATAATGTACTGACATTAGAGTAATGGTCAAATGCCGTGCTTCCAACAGAACAGTTATTTTATTGGGAATGGGAAAAGAAAGGATGCTCCCTGGTAAGAGGACTTTGATTAACCTTATTCCAGAACTTCCTTTGTGTCAAGACAGGCAGAAAATATTTTCAGTGAAGATAGAAGTAAATCAGTGTGTGTGTTTAGGTCCCTCAGTCCGGGAATTTTGACGGTCACTAAAATTCATAGATATCCATATAAAGTTGTGGTGCCCCCTCCATTGGGGACACCCTTTCTCCACTATTAACTCGACCTATGTCTGAGGGAAGGAAGGAGAAACCACTAAAATCTGCCCTACTAAAATCAGTTTATTATGATCTTAGTTGATATACAATATAACAACAATACTAGTCTAAGAGGATATTGATCACGAGTGAGTAGAAGCAACACGTATTACTGATAATTTTGCACTTAACACAACTGAATCTATATTTATATATAATCTAATAGTACCCGCACTATCCTTATAGTTTAGATGAATTAGCTTACCGCTATTTCCTGAGTAAACAGCTGCGGTCCTTAAAACTTCAATTCAGACTTTAATGTGGCTGATTCTGGATTAGGCAATGCACCGTTGGTCTCAGACCCACTTCTGGTTTATCTGCACCGGTACCGTTAGGCCGACTCCGAGAATGAAGACTTCTCTTCTAGACTTTTTCTCACTTCACTTAGCTATCACTTCTAACATTACTTCTCCATTTATCGACCCTCGCGAATGCTAACATTCCAAAATATACACTGCTGGCCACCGTAAATGCAACACCAAGGAAGACAAGAGATAGCACAACAAAATTTATTTTGTAGATAACATGTTGACCAAGTATGAAATGATTAAATTTATAGACTTCTGTAAAGTGTGATTCATGACAGAATCAGTAGCCAGAGTAACCGCCATTGTTGGATATCACCGCTGCCACACACTTCGGCATTGATTCAAAGACACTTTGGATGTGTTCTTGGGGTACAGCAGACCAAGCAGCTTCCACAAGTTGCCAAAGTTGATCTGGTGTGGCAGCTGGGGGTGTAATCTAGGTCAATCATTGAACAACCATGGAAGATATGTTTTCTATCGGTGAAAGATCCGGAGAGCGAGACAGCCAGGGAAGCAATTCAATCTGGTGATTGACGAAGAACCTTTGGACAATGCGTGCCACGTGTGGTCACGCATTATTCTGTTGAAATATGGCTGTGGCCAAGCCCTGAAGGTAAAGAAGGACAACTGGCTCCAACACCTCGGAGATGTAGCGCTGGCTGTTTAATGCGTACTAGAGGAGTGCGAGAGGGATATCCAATATCGCCCCATACCATAATACCCGGTGCAGGACCAGTAGGACGGTACAGAACGCAGCTGTTCAGCATCCTCTCTCCATGGTGTCTCCAGATTCGAATCCAACCATCGTGGTGTTGCAGACAGATGCGTGACTCGTCAGTAAAGACAACTTCATTCCATTCTGCCACTAACATCCTTCTTTCATTGCACAATTGGCGGTGGAGACATCTGTGGTTCTGCGTCAAGGGTAGACCAAGCAATGGACGTCTTGCGGACAGACCACTCAGCTGTAAACGGCGTCGAATGGTATGCGCCGACACTGAATGATGCGTTACAGACTCAATGTGTTGTGCTATGGTTCGTGATGTGACTGAGCGATCCATCACTGCCATGCGCTCAATTTGACTGTCCTCACGTGAAGTGGTGCACTGAGGTGGATGCGATCGACCACGTCGGTCCGTCGTACCCTCCTGCATCCAACGGTCACATATCCGCATTACAGTTGTTTAGTTTCGTCCAACACGACTACTGATTTCACTGAAAGATAATCCACAATCTCGGTAGGCCACTATCCTTCCTCTGTTGAACTCGGATACTTGATCAAAAGCTGATCGCTATTTTCTACGAGACATAACTGATCGTTTTTTGAAAAAACCACAAGAAAAACACAATTGCCGAACTTGAAATCGTCAAAATCTCCAAGCGTTAAATAGC
>BMAV01017488.1:0-18628 GCA_019973955.1 Trichonephila inaurata madagascariensis | reverse complement strand
GTTACCCCCGGATAATCCGGCATATAGATTTGCAGTAGACTATAGAAAATTAAATTCGATCACAAAGTATCCGCGATACCCTTTACCGTTAATAGATGATTTATTAACGAACATACCATATACAACAATAATGTCATCTTTTTGATCTAAGAAGGGGGTACTTTCAAATGGCAGTAAACCCGGGGATATTGTTAAGACCGCATTTGTAGTAAAAGTGGCACTTATGCTTTCAAGGGGATGCCATTCGGTTTATCGGGAGCAGCCCCCCAATTTTTAAAAAAGGAAATTGACATAATCCTAAAACGGTGATGGGGAAATTTGGAGTGTTATATGGACGATGTATAATCGCATTCCATCATTCACTCACCATGTTGAACATTTAAGGGAAGTTTTTCGTTGTTAAAGGATGCAGGATTGCATTAAATAAGGAAAAGTGCAAATTTGGCTGCGATGAATTGAAATATTTAGGATTAATTATTAGTAAAAAAGGGAATTAAAACGGATGAGACAAAGGTTAGAGCTATATTAGAGATGAAACCGCCCCGAAACCCTCAAAAAAAGGTGTCCAAGTTTTTAGGTATGTCCCAGTGGTAGGGAAATTTATTAAAAATTATGCGATCTTGTGAGCCATTTTTTATAATCTTAAACAAAAATTTTAAAAAAATTTGTTCTGGTCCAATGAAGCACAAAGGCATTCGAAGAGGTCAAGGAGGCGGTAACAAAAGCGCCAGTTTTAAAATTACCAAACTTTCGGGAGCATTCGGAGTTATTTACAGATGCCAGTTCGATTGGTTAGGAGCAGTCCCTTAATCAACAAAACAGACCTGTGGTTTTTTGCGTCACGTACACTGAACAACGCAGAGAGGAATTATACAGTAAACCGAAAGAGAATGTCTAGCAGTAGTATGGGCGTTGAACAAATTTAGAACATATTTGGGAATATTACCCATTAAAGTAAGAACGGATCACGCCGCCTTAACACGCCTAACACAGGGCAAAAATTTGTCGAGTAGGATGATTGATGGGCACTCAAGTTAGCAGAATTCAATATAGAATGGGAACATAGACCGGGAACTCAAAATGCAGTGGCTGACATTCTTTAAAGGAATCTCGTGAAAAGTATAATTGGAGATAAAATTAATTGTGCCATAATCAGGGATTTAGTACTTACTTCGCGGGAACAATTAATAACAGAACAGAAAACTGACCCAGAATTAGGTCATATCTATAGATATTTAGAAAACCCGGAAGATAACTCGGTTAATGCAACGATATGTGAGAATTGGTCCCACGATTTCCGCTTAATTTGAAGGATTGTTATTTTATGCGAAACACGCAACGTCATTAGGTGAATGCGTGTATCATTCCAAAATCTTTAAGGAATGAAATAATGAGAGAATTTCATGACAAGCCAATTGCTGGACACTTAGCAGATTTAAAACGTATCAAAAAATTTGGGGACGTTTGTTATTTCCGTACATGAGAAAATTCATTGATCAATATGTCTCTACATGCATATGTGCCAAGTTAATAACTATAAAAACGCGTTACCAGCTGGTCGATTAAATCCAATTTTTCGAATTATCCGAATGAGATAGTGACGTTTAGATTTATTAGGCCAGTATCCTATATCGAGAATAAGACGTAACCGCTATATTTTAGTAATAACCGATCATTTCAGCAAATGGGCTAAATTATACCTCTTAAAAGGCCTCATCTCGTATAATAGCGATATTTTTTGATAACTTTATATCGCTTTATGGAGCTCCAATAAAATTAAAAGTGATAATGGTCCCCAATTTATATCCGAAATTTTGAGCACTTAAGTGAAAGATTAGGATAAGGCATGTGAAGACTGTTGCATATCGACCACAAGCAAATCGGACTGAAAGAGTTAATCGAGATATAGTGCAAATGATTGCAAATTTGTTAATGATCAACACGATACTTGGGATCAATTTACGTGAGTTTTTACGCTATTCGTACGGCGGTGAATGAAACAACGGGAAAATCACCTGCTGAATTATTTTTAGGTCGAAAATTGATTACACCATTTCAAAACTAGTTATGATATCGGAAAGTTCAAAATTCAAAATATTGAAAAGAGCTTTAAGAAGCTAGACTAAGTAAGAAAATTAAAAACAGGAAAGGTGGGAAAAATTATAATAGACGTAGAAAAGACATAAAAATAAAGGTAAATGATTGGTCTTATTAGAAACACACCCTGTAAGTTCAGACCAACAAAGTATGTGCTAAATTTAAACAAAAATTTGAGGGACCTTATAGAGTATTAGAATTTAAAAAATTACAATAATATTGTAATAGGAAATCAGGAAAAGATTAACAGTTAACGTAGATCAAATAAGAATATATCGTCATAGGAAATGTGACGAGGTCGAATTAGGAACAGGTATCCCAAATAGTATAAGATCAAGTCAGGAAACTCGTACTTCGGAAAAAGTACATCAACGATTAAAGGAGTCACAATATGGAAAGAAAAATCTGCGGTGAAACGTGTTAGAGGCAAAAGGATTGGTAACAATCAAATCAATAAAAAAATACAGAGGGGACCCATAAAACAAATCACTGGTCAGATCGCTTCCTAGTTCATTTGGGAGTGAAAGTAAAACAAAAGAACAAGGTATGATAGGGGTATTAAAAGATCAGGTGTATCAGGGGCAAGTGGACCACAAAGAAAGTGGCACAAAAAGGGACACAATAATAAAAGAACGTTTTCATCCAGTACTATTTCTAGAAGTAGAAAGAAGAACAGAACAGAATCAACTGAAGTTCCAGATGAACCAACGTACAACCTGAGGCCACGCCGGAGAAAAGAACAGGAATCCCGACCAGCCAAGGACACAACAGGGAAATCAAGAAAGGGACGACAAGGAGATTACAAGCCCTACAACAAGCAAAACAAGAAATTCCAGTACAACCGAGGAAAGAAAAGTGGTAGCACCTCATCGTTGGACGTAATGGTTGGAGAACACATATAAAATCAGGTTGTATTGTTTCTTTTTTATGATCTTCCAACAAGTGGTCGGAGAATTATTGCAAAAAAAAGAAGTCTCGGGCGGTGCTTTAAAAGTTATAGAGCAAAAAGTCAAACACTACAATGAGTGTTTATTTAATTTTGGAACTTTTGACTCTTTAAAAAATTTTTTTCTGGAGAAAACATTTGTAATCGCACATTTGTTTGCTTCGATGATAACTTCGTGAGATGCGAAAATTCCTTTGGTTATTTGTTATAATAGTTTATTGAAAATGTTTGTAATTGTATAATATGTTATATATAATATGTTGTGTATTGTTACGATATGAAGCATCTGGTTCAGGGAAACGCGGCGTAGTCAGGGCACTAACAATAATAATAACGGCGCTGCGCGGCTCATTGGGAGTTTTTTGGAACCAGATGTGGGGATGGAGATGAAAATTTATTGTGATATACAAATAATATATAATGAATAATTGTGAAATTAATTGATATTATGGAAATAGAGACTCAGAAAGTTTTCATTTCAGGGAGACAGACCCTGAAAATTATGATATATGACTTCAACAAGAAAGGGAGCGGAAAATCCAGCTCCATAGGCAGTAATGATAAAGATGAAAAGTTTGGGTCTGCGCACCCAGAAAATTTTTTTAGAAAATTTAAGTGTATAGTTATTTTAAGTGATTGTATGTGAAAAGTGAGAGTGGGCATGAATTAAACAGTAATTATTAATGTTGGCCTAGTTATTGGAGTAAAATTTATTGTCACGAGTTTAAATTTAAATTGAATATTAAATTTAATTCTAAGATGAGTAATGAAAATTAAAGTCAAGATAAATATTGGAAATTATAAAAGTTAAAATGAGGATTTAAGATTAAAATTTCAATAAAAATCAGAAAGCGAAGAAATTCAGAAGTAGAGATTTAGACACGTAATTTATTAAGGTAACAGAGCACCTTCGAAGAAAATTTTTTGAATTAACCTGAATTTTGCCTGTAAATGCAGATTTTATGACCTAATGGGTCTCTAAAATTAGAAAAATACCCAAGAAAAGTTTTGTTAGTGTATATTTTTACTGTCAAAGGGTATTTTATAAAAAAATAAGCAAAAATAAGACTTTACGCAAAACATGATAATTGAAAAGAAAAATAAATATATTGACATTTTGTATATTGAATAATATAGCATAAACCTTATCTAGGGAATAGACTCTTATTTTGGTAATATAACTATTACGTGGGGAAATTATTGTGTTTCGAGCTTCTATACGTTGACATTTTCTTAAAAGCTATTGTAATTTTCACTTTAATGCTATATAAAAAAATTTTTACACAACACAAAAAACTTAAGAAAGGTCTATTCCCTGTATAATATTTAAAAAACATAAATATAATTTTTTTTTCATTCAAGCATAACTTTTTTAGATACTGTGTTTTGCGGTAAGAAAAATGTGAAAAACTCATTTTGAGAAAACGACAAAAAACATTAAACTCATCTGATTACAAGAAAAAAACTTACTTTCTTATTAAAATACCCTAGATATATAATCCTTTCCCCCTTTAGCTCCTAAAACACTATGTTTTTTTTTTTAAGTGCTCTTAAAATTTTTCTTTTTTCTTTGTTTTGGGGTCTGGTATGAATCGATTCCCCAGATTCTGCATCTATCTAAATGTTTATATACTTTTGAAGAAAAATTTTTGAATTAACCTGAATTTTGCCATTTAAAAGCATATTTTATGACCTTATGGGTCTTTAAATTAGAAAAACACCCAAGAAAAGTTTTATTAGTGTACATTTTACGGTCAAAGGGGTATTTTATAAAATAAGCAAAAATAAGATTTTACGCAAAAAAATTATAGTTGAAAAAAAAAAATATATTGACATTTTGTAAATTGAATAATATAGCATACAACCTTATCTAGGGGAAAAGACTCTTATTTTTGGTAATGTAACCATTACGTAGGAAGTTATTGTGTTTCGAAGTTCTATACGTTGAAATTTTCTTTAAAAAACTATTGTGATTTTTACTTTATTGCTGTAAAAAAATTTCTAATCAACACAAAATCTTAAAAGGTCTATTCCCTGTATAAGATTTAAAACATACATATAAAATTTTTATTTCATTCAAGCATAACTTTTTTAGATATTGTGTTTTGCGGTAAGAAAAATTGAAAAACTTATTTTGAGAAAACGACAAAAATAACATTTAAACTCATCTGATTACAAGAAAAACACTTACTTTCTTATTAAAATGCACCAGATTTATAATTCTTCCCATCTTTTACTTCTAAAACACTATTTTTTTTTTTAAGTGCTCTTAAAATTTCCTGTGTTTCTTTGTTTTGGGGTCTGCATTATGAATTGAATTTACGGATTCTGCATTTATCTAAATGTTTATATCCCCGTAAGGTAAAACCCCAGGATTTTCTATAAATTTATCTTGTTAAAAACCTTTAGACACCCATTAATCCTTCATTGAAGTGTATAATAGATCATACAACAAATTTAATTGTTTTGAGCGAAACAAATACTTCCTTCGGGACTTTTTGCCAAACTATTCCATTAAAACACTCGTTGGCATTTTGCGTACGTCCATGTAAGCACTTGCTTAATATCTGTTTGTCACATAGTTCTAAGGCATATTTTGTGGAACATTTTGTTCCATTTGCCACCCCCCGCTGAAAATAACACCAACTTTCTTTCCCTATGGGCATTGACCATGCATCGGTTTCTTATCACTTGATGCAAGTGATATAACGCAGCAATTACATTTTGCTGCATGGCATTTGTTTCCAACATTGCTGCGAACAGCAATTCCGTAGTAGTTTTGAAGTCTGTCGATAAAATTATCAGTTAATTTGCCTTTACCAGAGAATCCTTTAGTTTTAAATTTCAGTTTTCTCAGACGTGAGCCCACTTTCTTTTGTACATGGCCAATGCACTCAAACTTGGTCAACTGTTTATTCCATAAGTGTCTTTAAACACTCATAAAAGCTTTTGAGTCACCATCCCCATAATATTGAGTGTATTGAAGTCTCGGTTTTTTTTGATCGAAGAAATATTCGGAAGCCCCCACAATTTCCATTTTGATGAAGAGCCTGTGAAGTTACACTGACATATGTGGTCGGCTTTTTGACGACTCATATTCAAAAGTTTCTGGCATAGTCTGGAAGTCTCTTTCATGTAGGACAGTAGGACGACATAACTTCTATGTCTAACACCTTACCAGTATCAACTGATATTGCAGCAACACAGCCATTCATAGATGTATAGCCTCTTCGCTGCCATGGCCATCCACCGATATGCCACATTTTTCAATATCAGATGAGAGATTTTGTTTTTCTCCAAATTGGTTGCAGCTTTTATCATGGATTCCTCAGCTACTTCTTGAACCACTTTTAAAAGCTTTGCTTCCTGATTTTTTTAAGCAGTTTTGGGTTTGTCGAGGCAAATTTAAGTTGAGCATAATTTAAATGCCCCAGCAAAAAACCTTTTCCTATCTGCCGCATACCATATACAAGCCTCGTATTTATGACAGGGCATTTACAACTTTTTTTATGAAGCAAATGCAAAGAAAAGTCACAAGACTTACATTTTAGTGTAAAATGGAGCAAATTAATCCTCTGGAATCCTCCCAAAAAGTTCTACTTTTTCAGCAAAACATTTTGGCAGCAAAAAATTGAGCAAAAAGGGTTCCACAATAAGTTCAAGGTCAACGATTCTGTCCAAACACAGGACCAGTATTTCTTCTGCAGTTGATAAACTCTCATTTCCTAACTTTGAAGAGCTAGCAGTACATTCAGGAACTGCTGAAGTGATGTTACTTTTCGAAGTTTTTGTAAACTTATTTCCATAAAATTAGATGCTTGCCTTTTTGCAATACTTTTAACCATTTTTAAGTTAAAATAAAACAGAATAAAACAATCAAATAAATTTTTACGCTGTCAGTTCTTTTCAAAAAGAAAATCAGACGCACATGTAAACAAAGTCAAAACAGCAAACTTAGCTGCCAGATTTTCAACATAAAAGGGGAAAATGTATTTCCAAATACATTTATATTTATTCTTAAATGCCCATTTTAATTTCTGACTAAATATTTGTATATTAATTATAATATTTCATGTCATATACCATGAAAGAGAAATGTAAACAAACAACTCAGGGAAATTCCGGTTAGCAGAAAACCATTTCCGTCCGAGAAATTTTTGAATAAGTAATATTTAGAAAGCTGTAAACTCGGCTTCTAATTAAGATAGAAACAAAATTTCAAAAAGATTTACAAAGATAAAAAAATTGAATTTTTTTTATAAGATCAAAAAAAAAATCGATATTTTGACCAAAAATTGAGTTTTAAAGGTGTTCTGTCACCTTAAGGGCATTGAGAACCCAGTAAATCACGTTTTCTTGGAGGGGGGTTGGACGTCTCTCGCGTCCTTCTGCTAACATAACCCCTATGTTCTTTGACGGCCACGATTAATGCAAAACCTTTCCAACCCCAATACCAAGAAGATAAACGAGATAATATGTAAATGAGATATACTTTAAAAGGATAAAGCTTTGATGATAAGCGCGGCAAGTTTAGAGATAGCTTATGTGGAATCTTTCAGATCAAGAGTTAGCTGACGATAGCTTTGGAAGAAATGGGAAGTAAATTATAAAGAAGTTGGAAAGCTCGCATATTTAATTACAGTATAGATATTACTGAAGCGTTGAAGGAAGGAGATCTGCAAAAGGTAATATATTATATAGGAAGTTAGACGAATCTGTTAATTTATTATAATTAGGATAAATGTTCTAGTTGCGTGATCTGACTTGAATATAAGGTTTAATTGGGTGTTAACTCTCACTTTAATTAAAGTTGCCAATTAGAATTAAGTAATATAAGTTATTCTTAATAAAAGTTGTATTAAGAACCAACATGTCTCATCATTTTGATAATCCCACACCTCTAGCTTACGCGGATCCGGAACGACATAGTCATCACAGGATGGCTATGTCGCAAAGTGAAAGATTAGGCATAAGGCATGTGAAGACTGTTGCATATAGACCACAAGCAAATCGGACTGAAAGAGTTAATCGAGATATAGTAAATGATCGCAAATTATGTTTAAAGATCAACACGATACTTGGGATCAATTTACGTGAGTTTGCTTACGCTATTCGTACGGCGGTGAATGAAACAACGGAAAATCACCTGCTGAATTATTTTTTGGGGCGAAAAATTGATTACACCATTTCAAAACTAGAATATGATCTCGAAAGTTCAAAAAATTTAAAAAACAAAATATCGAAAAATATTTAGGAAGCTAGACTAAGTACGAAAATTAAACAGGAAAGGTGGGGAAAATATAATAGACGAAGAAAAGACATAAAAATTAAGGTAAATGATTGGGTCTTATTAGAAACACACCCTTTAAGTTCAGCAGCCAACAAAGTCTGCGCTAAATTTAAACAAAAATTTGAAGGACCTTATAGAGTATTAGAGGGAAGAAATAACAATAATATTGTAATATGGAAATCAGGAAAAAGATTAACGGTTAAAGGGATCAAATAAGAATATATCGTCATAGGAAATGTGACGAGGGAGTTGGGAACAGGTATCCCAAATAGTATAAGATCAATAGGAAACTAGTTTTTTGGGAAAAAAGTACATAAAAGGGGATTAAATGAGCCCAAATATGGGAAAGAAAAATTTGGGTGAAACGTAAGTTAGAGGCAAAAGGGATTGGTCGCCAATCAACAATATAAAAAAAGATGGGAACCCATAAACTCAAATCACTGGTCAGACGCTTCCTAGTTCATTTGGGAGGACGGGGAAAGAAAAGGACAAGGTACAAAAAGGAATTAAGAGAAAAAAGAGTCGGGGGCAAGTGGACCACAAAAAAAGTGGCAAAAAAAGGGACACAATAATAAAAGAACGTTTTCACCCAGATATTTCTAAAGTAGAAAGAAGAAAGAACAGAATCAACGAAGTTCCGATGAACCAACGTAAAACCGGGGGGCCCCGGAGAAAACAGGAATCCGACCAGCCAAGGACACAACGGGGAAATCAAAAAAGGGCCGAAAAGGGGAGATTACAAGCCCACAAAAGCAAAACAAAAATTCAAATGCAGCCGAGGAAAGAAAAATGGAGCACCCCATCGTTGGACAAAGGTGGGAGACCCAATATAAAAATCGGTTAAGTTTTTTTTTTGATCTTCCAACAAGTGGTCGGGGGAAGAATTATTGCAAAAAAGAAGTCTCGGGGTTTTTTAAAGTTATAAAACCGAAAAAAAAACACTACAATGAGTGTATATTTTTTTGGAACTTTTGACTTGTTAAAAAATTTTTTTTTGGGAAAACAATTGTAATTGCACATTTGTTTGTTCGATGTATGACTTCGTGAGATGCGAAAAAATTTTTTGGTTATTTGTTATAATAGTTTATTGAAAAATGTTTTTAATTGTATAATATGTGTATATATATAGTTGTTGTATTGTTATTATTTGAGGCATCTGGTTCAGGGAAACGGGGTAGTCAGGGCACTAACAATAAAAAAACGGGTGCGCGGCTCATTGGGAGTTTTTGGGAAACCCGATGTGGGGATGGAGATGAAAATTTATTGTGATTTACAAATAATATATAATGAATAAAAATTTTAAAAATTATTGGGTAAACATAAATTGGGAAAAAATAATTTAGAGAGTTTTCATTTCAGGGGGACAGACCCTGAAAATTGTAGAAATTTGTAACTTCAAACGGAAAAAAAATGGAGCAAAAAGCCAGCCCATATGCAGTAATGATACAGATGCAAAGTTTGGGTCTGCGCACCCAGGAAAAAATTTTTTAGAAATTTAAGTGTATAGTTACTTTAAGTAAAATATGTAAAAGTGAGAGGGCATAAATTTAAAAACAGTAATTATTAATGTTCCTAGAAGGAGTAAAATTTATTGTCACGAGAAATTTAAATTTAAGTTTGAATATTAAAGATGAGTAATGAAAATTAAAGTCAAGATAAATATTGGAAATTATAAAAGTTAAAATGAGGATTTAAGATTAAAATTTAAATAAAAATCGAAAGCGAGGAGACAGAAATAGAGATTTAGACACGAATTATTTAAGGGGATTGAGAACCCCGAACAGTTCTTGGGGGGGGTTGTGCCCTCGCGTCCTTCTTCTAACATAACTCCTATGTTCTTTTACGGCCACGATTAATGGCAAAACCTTTCCAACCCAATACCAAGAAGACAAACGGATAGAAAGAAATGAATAAAACCAAAAAGGATAGAAGCTTTGATAAAAGAAAGAGCGGAAAGGGTTTAGAGGTATCTTATTTTTGTGGAATCATTCGGATCAAGAGTTAGATGCCCTTATAGCTCTAAAAAAGAAGGATACGTTCATAAAAATTAAATTATAAACAAGTCTGAATCTTCGCATCTAAAATTAAGTTATAGGTATTGCCTCAATTGATGGGGAAGGGAGACTCTGAAAAAGGTAATTTTTTTGTATAGGAAGAGATGAATCAGTTAATTTATTATAATTAAGATAAATGTTTCCTTGGTGGGATCTGATTAAATAAGGTTTAATTGGGTGTTAAGCCCTAAATTTTAAGAAAGTTGTCAATTAGAATTAAGTAATAAAAGGGTTTCTTAAAAAAAGTTGTTTTAAGAACCCAATATTTTCCCCATCTTTTAAAGATAACCCTCCACCCTAGCTTACGGGACCCCAAACATAAAAAAATCATAGAATGGTTATGTCGCAGCCCAAAAAGTTCGGGAATTTTTTAATTTTCATTTAAAAACCTAGAAAAAAAAATCCTAAAATTCCCCGGATCTTCTTTTAAATTTAAAAATGCAAATTGGGACGAAAAAAAAACCTGCCTTCTAGCAGAAGCCTCATGGAAAAAGTTTAATCTCATATTTTTTTAACCCCCAAAATTCCCCCCTAAATATTTTCTTTAATAGTTGTCTTTAAAATTTTTTTTCTAAGCCCAAAAGTTTGCAGTTTAAAAAGCTCATTTCCCAACCTCCAATCAAAGCCCCCCATAGCACCATTCTCATAGGATCTACCCTGAAGGCACGCCCCCCCTTTTCCCCCCAACCAAAAGCTGAAAACACCATGAACATCGAATATCCAGATGGGGGTTAAAACTGCTGGCGCAGTCTGGGGAACCTCATTCCCAAAATCATCCGTCAAATCATCCGAGAGTTTCCCCATTCCTCTCGATTGGTGGGGTTCCAGTTTGATTTTTAGTTTTTGGGACAACGTTTATCTGAAACCAACTGACCCCCTTTTTATTGCTCTTTTCCCCCCTATCGTTCAAGTTTTGAAGGCCCAGACCCCCAAGTTAAAAAAAGGTCATGAATACAAAGTTGTATTTCGGTCTTTCCCGCTGTCCGATTTTGGGACTTAAAAACGGGGATGGCCAAAAAATGACCTTGAAAGGAAAAACATTAAAATCTTGGGGCTGCCTATTTAAGATTATCTATCTTTATTTAGATTTAAACCCATTACTAACATTTATTGGAGAAAAATTAAAAAAAAGGGAAATGAATTATTATTGTTTTTTATTTTTTTTTCACCCAAAGAAGCATAATAATTTAATAATAATAATGAAAATGAATCAACGATCTTTTTTCACACAAACTGTCGAAGTCTAGGTCTATTGAGTTTAAAAATGCAATCACATTAACGTATCCTGGGGTTTAATTTTTTTTTGTACCCACTCACATTGAAAAATATATTTAAATTTAAACATAATTTTCTGAATGACAAAAATGTTTTATACCCAATGTACTTTTATTTTACGTGAGACAGTTTGTAATAAAAAATTTAGGAATTTGTTCTTGTTTAAATTTAGATTTCAACATCGAAGGGGATACGCCAAAAGTTTTTTCCCTCTCCTTTTTACGTTTTTTTTTTTTTTTTCCCGCAGAGGGAAAAAAGGGTGCATTTTGCATTAGAAAACTATTTAGTTTTTTCATTGTGTTTGACAGTATAAAAATTACCTCAAAAGGAAAACCCAAGGAAGTAAAAACAATAGAATATTCACAATCAAATTAGAAAGTATATATAAAAAAAGATAAAATGTGTGTTTTGATATTCTTCTGTTATTTATAAAAAAAATTAAAAAAGGTGTTGCAAAAAAAGAAAATTTTCGTTTTAAATTTAAAAGATGGGTTTAAATACTTGAAATTATAAAAATTTTTCATAAAGAACGTGAATCCATTGTGATATACATATTTATAAGTTTTTTTTTAAATTTTTTTATTGTGATTTGGGGGAACCCCGGGGTTTCCGGGGAACAAAAGTTTGAATTGTGGGGAAACCCCTACGAACTATAAGACTTTTGGGGGGGAACCCCTTTTCCCATTATTAAAAAAAAATATACCCAAAACAATATTTAAATTTAATCAACTTGTTATAGGTATTTTAAAGTTTTTAAAAAAAGTATTGTATTTGTTATAAAAAAAAATTCCAAAATTTTAATATAATTCACGCATCAATAATAAATATGCTCCAGATGTCCCCCTATCCATGTATTATACTTAGTAATTGGGATATGTTTGTTTTTTTTCAGTCAATTGAAAATTATTTGCAAATGAGTCTATAAAATTATTTCAGTCGCATTTCATATTTTTTGTCTAATTTGTTTTAAACACCTTCGTTTTTTTTCCCCGGATACGTTGAGAAAAAATTGTTCTGATTTTTTTAAAAATTTTTGGGAGCTTTTGGAAAATCTTGTGCATTCTGCAGGGTTTAAAAACCTGAAACAAAGAGGCCTTTTATTTAATTTTAGATTTTAACGTCAAATTGTTAAAGTCCCCCAAATTTAAAAGTTTTTTCCCTTTCTTCATTGGAAAAATTTTCCCATTTATCTTTTATTAAAAGTTCAAACCCAATTTTGATAAAATAATGATAAATAAACTGGGTCCCCAACCTCCCCCGAGATGATTTGTGGCTAAATGGCTTTTTTGGATTTCCAACCAGCTGCAAAGGCACTATCAATTAAAAATTATGCGGGGTTTTGGGCCCCGGTTTGAACCCGGGCCCCTACGGTACAGCAGTCGGCGTCACTAACCCCCCTAAACCGCATAGGCGGAAAAAACCCCAAAAAAACCCATCAAAGCCTAGTTTTTTTTAAAAATTTAAATAATACATTTCCATATAATTCAGAAAAAATTAAAAAAATTGTTTAATAAAATAAATGTTTATATTTGTTGCGTTAGTTAGGTGATTAGGGAAAATGATAAGAAAAATTTCAGGTCAAATATTAAAAATAACATTGCATCAATACATAAACCCCATTATTAATTAATTAAAATTTTGAACTAATATGCAATTACAATCTATTTTTTAAAAACTTTTTTATACTTGTGAAATTAGAAAAATAAAAGAAATCTTAAAAAACGTTTCCTAATTTTTTTGACAATATTTTTTTGTTTAAATTATTCTTGAAAAAATTTTTTGGGGGTATTTTTCTTATTCATTTTTAAATTTTGTGCTATATATTAAGAAAAAAATTTTTAAAGGGGGCCAGTGGACTTTTTAAATCCCGAGTCCCGGGCCCCCAAAGCCGCCCATTTTTTATTGATTATAACGGATATAATAAGTAAAATTTAATTAAATATTCGTTATTAATGATTAATTTTTTATTTAAATTCCCCAATTATTTATTCAATAATTAGATTTTTACTGTGTTTTTTTCCCCAAAATGATAAAAAACAAAAAAGGGGAAAAACAAAAAGGGAACTTTCGAGCCGGGGGCCCCCCCAAAGAAAAAAATTTTTGTGTGTGCGCTACTGAAGGGGGCTGAAAAGAAAAACCCCTTTTTTTGAAAAGGGTAGTTACTGATAAAAAATTTAAACCCCCGACTAGGTTTTTCAATAATACAAACAAACAAATAGCAAGATAAAAAATACCAAAAAAAAAAAGACCCATTTTATGTAGGGGTTTGGTAGATGTTAAATTTGTAGAGGGGCAGTCTTGTTGGGAAGGGGGGGAAAAAAGGGGGGAAAAACCAATTTACGTCCCCCGTCATTTATCCGTGATGAAAAATAAATGTATGTGCATACAAAAAGAACATTCTTTTTCCCTTTTTTCTGAAAATTTTTTTCTTACTCTCTTGATGTCAGAACTTCCTGATGATTTTTTGTTTAAATTATTAAAAATTTTTTTTTTTGTCTTTTGCTTTTTCCTTCCTTTAAAAAAAACTCAAATTTAAAAAATCAAGGTTATTAGTATTATTTTTTTTAAATAGAATGGGCGAAGAAAAAGTGTTTTGGATTACATAAGCTATGGTACAAAAAAGAAATTTTTCATATATTTGAAATAATCAATACCAAAAATCTTTTTAAACATTTTTAGTTAACAAATAATTTTAACTAAAAAATTTAAAAGGGGTTTAAAAAAAGAGGAGGAAAACCGGAAATTTTACGGATTCTTCTTTCCCCTGAGATGTCAAAAAATTAAAATGGTGTAACCATTTGTCTGTGCATTAAATATGAGTGAGGGGGGGAGGCTTTGTTCCACGTATCACCCACAGTTTGTAAAAAAGTGTTTTTCGTAAAAAAAATATTTTTTTTGGTTGATTAGGTATACACTTATATTAAATATTAAAAAAAAATATGGCAGCTTTTAATAGCTTGATTAAATTTTTTAAAATTTTAAGAGGGACCGGGAAATTGTATACTTTCAAAAATCAATTTTTTTTAAATGTAGATTTTTTTTTTTTAAATTTTCATTTATTGAAGATATGGAAAAATTTATATGAAGATATAACTAAAACAGAACAATAAAAAACAGATAAAAAAAAAAACAAAAAATTTTTTTTTGATTTAATTACATATTTTCTTTATGAAAATATTTACATATATATTTACATTACCTAACTAGCAGTAGTTCAAGGTTAAATTTTTATAATCCAGCAAAAAGGAAGTATTTACAAGGATTTTTTTCTTTTTCCGGGCCCTTCCCGAACGAAGCCGGGGTTTCGGTTTTCCCTCGGTCTAGGGTATCTTGAATTTTGTAAGTTTCAAATAAACAATTTAAAAAGGTTCCCAAATTTTTTAAAAATTTTTTTCTCGAAAACCACACAAAAACGTCCTTTAATATTTTTTTTTATTTTACACCCTTTTTTTTTTCCAATTTTCAAAAAGCAATATTCTTTTTCCCATTACTTGTAATTGCCCCCGTACTTGGTAAAAATAATCGGATTTTTTTTTATTTGTATCTGGCCCAATCACAATTTTTTAGAAAAAAATATTTTTATAAGCGGGATATTTAACCTTCCCCAAAACCATCGTCAACTAAAAACCCTCGGGGGTGGCAGCTAAATATTGAAATTTTTTGGGTGTATGAAAAAATCCGCAGGGGCGAATTTTTTAAACCCAAAAAAAGTTTTCTAAGCTTTCAACGCCTCCCATATGACACGATTCCCCAATTTTGGAGGTTTGAAAAAAAAGAATGTGAAAAAATTTATTCACTTTATCCCGACGATTCAAGAGGTCCAATAAACATTAATTTTTTTCATTTTTAGTGATTAATTAAAAAATAATTTGTCTAGTATAAAAAAAAAATTTAAAAAAATAGAATAAAAAAAAGAGAATAACTTTTTTTTAAAAACGTTTTTAGCAAAAAATTTTTGGCAACCCGGAAAAGTACCTTTCCCAAAAAATGGCGCAAATGTAAATAGTTTCTTGGGAAAACCTTTGAAATTTCTTTTTAAAAAATAGCCCCATTTGGGAAAAAAAAAGAAAAACCTGGACAAAAGTCCCCCCGGGAAAAGTTTATAAATTACCATTCATCCCAAAGGAAAACAAATTTTTTGGGATCCTTCCGCAAGAAAAGGGGGGTTACAAGTTTACTTTCCCCCCTTCCCAAAAATTTTCAATGCTGACCCCCTTTAAAAATTACTCCCCAAAAAAAATTTAAATTAAAAAATTTTAAAAAATATTGGGGTTTGAAGGGGAAAAAAAAAGAAAAAAATTTTCCTGTTTTTTCTTTTTTTCCGATAATTTAAAATTGGTTTTTTTGGTGTTTTAATGCACTAGATATGAATTTTCAGATGTTTAAAAAATTTTCCCTTTAAAATTTTTTTTTGCTTTTTTAAAATGCATTTTTTTCCCCTACAATTGCCCCCCGGGGAAAACCCTAGGATTAACATTAGCCGTGGTGGCGAAAAAAAAAAAGAGAGCAAAAATGTGTCAAAAAAATCCCCCAAGTTCAATCATCGAACTCTGTTAAGGTTATAGATGGCGCTGTTATGTAAGTGTAGCCCCGGGAAGACGTGTGAGAGAGAGGAGTGTCAGAGAGAGGGTGAGAGTAGAATATTTCGGAGTTGTGAGAGTTATAAGTAGTGTATAAGGTATGAGAAGTTGTAAATTAAGTTATTTGTTATTAGAGAGTGGTAGAGTTCATTGTAATTAGTAGTTACATTTTTGGGTGTCAGAAGAAGTAGGATCAATAGAGAGTTGAAATAGTCAAGTTGTCTTATTTTCTTGATCTGTTGTGCTTCTTGATTATTGTTGTCAATCTTTTAGTGTTTAATATGTCGGAAATTGAGGATTAAACGTAAAGTAATAAGAAGTAATGTTACAAAATTAATAACTAAAATTGAAAATTGTATAGATGAACCGAGTAATGAAACCACTGAAAATAAATTGTTTAAAAGAGTTTAAAGAACAATTAATTGAAAAAGAAAACAATCTCAAAAGTTTAAATAATACTGTCGAGAATTTATGTGATGTTAGTCAAATGGAAAATGAAATTATTAATGTGGAGGAATATTCAGAAGAAAATTATTCTTTGGAAACAAAGAATATCGAATAAAATTGATAGCTATACCAAAAAGGAATTCCATATTCATTAAGAGAGCAATTCTGTTCCAATATATAAACTCAATTATAAGAGAGAATAATAAAACAGTTAAATTACCAAAATTGAGTATAAATAAATTTTATGGTGATCATTCTCAATAGTTAGACTTTTTCTTCCAGTTTGAAAGTGCAATAGATAATAACAATATAGCATAACCAAAATAGATAAATTTAATTACTTAAAATCTTATTTAGGTGGAACAGCAGCGAGTTATATTAGTGGGTTTTCATTGACAGAAGCGAATTATGATGTAGCTTTGGATTTGATAAAAAGTAGATTTGGTAATAAGAACACTCTAATACAAACATATTTAAATCAGTTATTAGGATTGCCTGCTGTTAGAAACATAAACCATTTGAGCGGGTTAAGAAAACTGTTTGGCAAAGCAGAAACGCATGTCATAGGCTTAGAGCCCTTAGAAATTGAAAATGAAACGTACGGGAATCTTTTAACGCAGATATTGTTAGAGAGGTAAGCAATAGATTGATTGATTGAATATTAACGTCGCACTGTTCAGCTACACAAGGGCTTTAGGCGACGGACCACGTAATTTTGAACCATGGTCAAGTGACGTGGACGACACCTGAGCTGGCACCCCCTCTCCTAACTACCACACCACACCAACGGGGAGAGAGATAACCAAAAGAATTAGTATTAGATTTTTAGAGAAATTTCTCAAATGAAGATTATACATTCAAGAATTTTTGTTTACACTTCTAGATAAAGAGTTGCAATGGAGAGAACGAACATTTTTATTTTACCAAACAAAACAGAAAACCAAACTTACCAAAAGTTAACAGGGAAAGTAGTGAGACATAGCCATCCTGCGATAGCTATGTCTTGCGGGGTCCGCGTAAGCTAGAGGTGTGGGATTATCTAAAAGATGAGACATTTTGGATTCTTAACACAACTTTTATTAAGAATAACTTAAATTACTTAATTCTAAATAACAACTTTCTTTAAGTGAGAATAAACCACCAATTAAACTGAATATTCAAGTCAGATCGCACAACTAGATCACTTATCTTAATTTATATTTAATTAACTGCCTAATCTAACTTCCTATACAAAATATTACCTTTTATAGAGTCACCTTGTGACGTCTCTCGCGTACTTCTTCTAACATAACTCCTATGTTCTTTGACGGCCACGATTAATGGCAAAACCTTTCCAACCCAATACCAAGAAGACAAACGGATAGAATATGTAAATGAGATATACTTTAAAAGGATAGAAGCTTTGATGAGAAGAGGCGGCAAGTTTAGAGAAAACTTAGTGTGGAATCATTCGGATCACGAGTTAGATGTCTTATATCTCTGAAAGAAGGATACGTTCATATAAATTAAATTATAAAGAAATCTGAATCTTCGTAGCTAAAATTAAGTTATAGGTATTTCCTCAATTGATGAAGGAAGGAGACTCTGCAAAAGGTAATATTTTGTATAAGAAGTTAGATGAATCAGTTAATTTATTATAATTAAGATAAATGATCTAGTTGCGCGATCTGACTTGAATATAAAGTTTAATTGGATGTTAACTCTCACTTTAAGAAAGTTGTCAATTAGAATTAAGTAATATAAGTTATTCTTAATAAAAGTTGTTTAAGAATCCAATATGTCTCATCATTTAGATAATCCCACACTTCTAGCTTACGCGGATCCTAATAGACATAGTCATCACAGGATGGCTATGTCGCAATCCCGAACTACTTTAATTTTGGGTTAGGTAATGCAGGTGGAGGTAACGTTCTACCGTTTTTTCAGGGGCCGAGAACAT
>BMAV01017487.1:34291-82589 GCA_019973955.1 Trichonephila inaurata madagascariensis | reverse complement strand
AAAAGAAGGTTAGTAAAAAAAGATTTTAAAAATCGGGCGACCCCCCAATTATTTCTGTGTGGAAACCCAACCGAAATTTTCCCAAAAAAGTTTGGGATTTACAGATGGGGGGTTTTTTGGCGTGGTGTCTGGGGGGTTTTGGGGGTGTGTTAGTTAATTTTAAAATAAAGTAGACAACATGTTCAAGAAAAAAACAGTTGAAAACTAATAATTTTTTGGGATTATCGGGGGGAAACAGGGGGAATATTTAAAAAAGAATAGGAAAGTTAGATAAGCATATTTCGAAGAATAGGAAAAAGTTAGATCACATTACTTTAAGGGAGGCAATTGAGATTAAATAGAATTCTTTATGGTGCTATTAAGACTTACTCCCTGGCGCGGACGAATGATAGAACTCTTTTGGTACTATTAAAGATTTCCCCCCTGGCGGGGAAAAGGGTGCGCGGCGCGGCGCTTCTCTCGATGAATGTTAGGGTCGGGGAAAAAGGTTCTTTCGGCTTTTTAAAAAAGGACGCTAGATGGCTTTGATGTGGAATACGTTTTGATTAGTTGGCCCCCCCGGTAAATGTGATATGATCTAACTTTTTACAAATGGAATATCCTACTTTTATATGAAGATCAGAAATGCTTTTTTTTTTATAGTGCATTCATGTAATGTTAAAATTAAGTGTCAATAAATGATGTATATTAAAATGAGTATGAGATTATTAAAAAAAACTATACGAAATTTTTTTCAGAAACAATTTAATTTGTTCTAAATAAAAAAAATTTTTTTAAAAGCCTATTTCTTTAAACATGTTTCTTAATTTATTAAAAAAACACCCAATTTAAATTTTTTTCTGAATGTTGGAGACAGGCATTTTAAGAAAATTCAAACCGAATTTTAAAAATTACAAAAAGGGAAATCAGTGTATAAAACATCAAAAATTTGTTTTTTAAAAAATTATTTCAGATACCCAAGACCTTTAAATGATGTTAAAGCAATTTTATTTCCATCTCAAATTCCCATTTTTAAACAAAAAATTTCATATTAACAACTTTAATTAAAAACTAAAATTTAATTTTTTTTTGTAAAAAAGTGTGTATTTTCTTTGAGTGCAATGTTTTCATAAGAACTTTTTATAGTATGTTTTATTTTCGTGGTATTTTTAAATTTTCCCCAGGAAAAAGATATTTAGCCTACTTTTATAAAATAATTTTGTAGGTATGTGTGATAAAAGGTATCTTTTGGTACGTAAATCATGATTTGCTTTTAAAAAAAAAAATTAAATGATTAAGTAAAATGAATCAAAATTGAAGATTTTAAAAAGGAAATTTCTTTTTAAGTTCTTATCCTCATGTATTTGGGGGAAAGTTAATATAAAATAGTTCATTATATTTATATCAACTTTCACAGTAAAAAAAAAAATTCAATACACATTTATGGAGTTATTTAATTACAAGATATTACTAATTTTTTACTTCTTATAGGGAACACCTAATAAGATTCAGGAAAAATCAAAAAAAA
Source organism: Trichonephila inaurata madagascariensis (assembly GCA_019973955.1). NCBI lineage: Eukaryota > Metazoa > Arthropoda > Arachnida > Araneae > Nephilidae > Trichonephila > Trichonephila inaurata. Next base: position 81,082 of record BMAV01017487.1, on the reverse strand, counting down.
ATGAAATTTTTATTGTGTCCCTTTCAAAAGAATTATATTGCAATAATTTCGAATCAATCTCAAAAACTGTCTTAAAATATATGTATCATCTTATTAAAATATTATCTGTAACCCGACTGCTGAGTCTGTGCGTTGAGAAAAAAGGTTATTGTAATTGTTTTGAGGTTGATTGAAAGAGTTAGCTTCGTAGGAATGTATTGGCTCTATCTTAGGCACAAAATCACACACCAAAGTCAGTTCATTATCGCACAAAAATCAGAGCAGTAATCTTACAATTTAAGCAATATTATGCAATTCTTTTGAAATTTTAAATAAAAAGTAAGGATTATTCAAAGTCTAAGAATATATGTTTTTTGTACAAAAGGTGTAAAAAAAATTGAGAAGCCCCAATATGTTGTCCTTACTCGCAAAAGAAATAATAAGATAAATAAGAATAATATATAATCCTTTTATATATAAATAAGTTTACCGAGATACATGAAGCTCCGCAGCAACTTAAATATGTTTGCAGTCATAATATTTTGTCTTTGATATCAGCTTATTGTTTGCGTTTTACCATCCAGTATTCTAAAAATTCAAAGCATTTTCTCTTTTTACTAATGAAAACAATTTATTAATGTTGGAAAAAATATAATTTTAAATTTCTAATGTATATTTAAAGAATTTATTTTTAGGAACACGAAGTAAATTGATAAATTATTAATATTTCATTTGTGAGTTCAATTAGGGTCAAATAATAAGACTGACCTCGTAACTTAAATAATAATCAAGTAACGACAAACGAACAACAAAAAAATCGTCCAGTGTAGCGGTATCTAAATAAAACCAGTACTTAAACATTACGCGATCGTCTTCGCGTGATCGATAAAGTACTGGCGTTCGGATCGGAAGGTGCCCGGTTCGAATCTAACCTACAAGCCCCTACTTCTTATTTCCACACCACGGCAACGTAAGGATTTTGATTTCATGCGTATCAGTTCTGCCACACACAATGGAACCTCTAATCGTCACCATTTTTCAATGAAAGCATGTAGAGACTACAATGTCGCACTATTAAACAAGGGCCAACATTTATAGTGTTAGGATATTCACATTTTATAGCATAATGCGAAACACCTAACTGCTATTCGTCTCATTTATTTGCCACAGTAAATGTTTTATCATAATTTTCTGCATATATAAGAAGAATTAGATCAAAGTAAAATAAGATTTTAATTTTTGAAAAATGCTTTTTAATAAAATGTAGATTTAATCTTTGGATTCGTTCAGAATTATGAATTCTAATGCATAACAATGTAATGGATTATGGAAAAAAAAAATTGACAATTATACATCAAATCTATCATTCTTTATGAAAGATATATACAAAAATTCTTTAGAGAATTTAAATTTTTAAGATTTTTCAGGCATGTTTAAAAAAGAAAAACAATTATAAATTGAGTAAAAATGAAGTTTCCAAAAGAAGCGTTGATTTATGACAATATGTTTATTGACATGCAGATGCTGTGAACACTTGTAAGAGCTTTTAAACTTACTTTATATTGATTTGAGAAAGTCTGAATTTTACATTATAACATAAAGCAGGATCAGCAATTTTTATTTTATTTTGTATTTTTAATTATAATTATGTGCAATTTATGAAGAATCATATTATTTACTTCTTATTTCTAATTTGACTATTTTAAGTTTTAACACCAGGGATGTACCAAATTCCTGCATTTAAATGAATTAAAAATAAATTTAAAACATTTTATAACTATTTTAATAAATTTATTGAAAATTAAAATATGAAAAAAATTTTCTTAAGTAAAATCTTTAAATTTGGATAAGTGTATTATTTTTCTCAATAATATAAGCGTTTAATTTTTTAATGAAATGCTTTAAACAACATTCAAAACATTCACTGTTTTGTGCTGTTTTTCTCAATGCTCTTAACAATATTGAAGAGGAAATATAGGTGAAAAGCAGCTTAAATTGTAAGGAAATATATATTTTTTAAAAAATGAAATAAATAAATTTCTTGAACTGAAAACATTAGTAATTGGATTCACCAAGAAAACATGTTTCCTTAAGAAAGGGAGACTATTTGTGTTTAGGGACTTTCTAAGCCGCGAATATCACTATTCAGCGGGGTATCAACACTATCTCTTTTTTTGTGTGCCATGTATGTGGCATAAATCAGCTCGAAAAGGAAGTAAACTTCGCTGGAAGCGCCGTCTTTAAGGGTATTTTTCTCACAAAAACCGCCGTTTCCCAAAGGTTAATTCAATTTTGATTCCGTTCTTCCACTTGAAAAGAAAATCAAAAAAGTTATCGAGAAAGACATAAAATCAAATTTTCTCGTTCAAAAACTGTTCCAACTAACACGAGGGTAGAGTGGAAGAATGACGCTCCACTACTCTAAAATCCCTCTTCCGAGTTAAAATGTTGTTGATCATGCCACCTGTCTGACATAGTCAGATCGAGGCCCTCGAAATTCATCGTGGCAATGGGCTGAAGTAGGCCTGTTGTTAGACCTTAGCCTTGAGCACCATACAGGTGACAGTACGATTTAGCTCGGAGAAATTCCAGAAGGAACGACAAAATGGCGAAACCCGTTGGGAAATTTTCTCCAGTTCCTTGCTCTCGTGATTCAGCTCACAAGACTTTCGTACCCACTGATTTAACAAGTTCTACTCCGCGTGACGTGGGGTACGGGTATCAAACAAGCCTTCCGGGCTCAACCACTAAGCTACCCATGGCCAAAGTTACACTAGGATGTGTTTGATGTCACGTAAAATAAGGATTTTTTCCCAATGGATCAGATGGTTCTGTGCAGCGTCGTAACATTTGGGCGGTGCACGTATCATGTATGAACACATGAAAACCGACTCATCATTCCCATTTTAACCTTCGGTAAAGATCAGTGATTCAGCGAGAAAACTTTATAACAAAACAGTCTTAGTTTTAAAAGTGGTTAATTAATAGAAATTATGTTGGAATGTACATGAAATACAAGTGTTTATTTAATTTGTTTGCAAAAGGAGTATTTTCAATAAACATAACAGGTACAGTTGACTTTAATTTCAACTGCAATAATTTTGTTTCATTATTATCGAACAATTTTTTTCTTTTAATTAAACGGATCTGAATATAAAAAAAATTATGACTTACAGCTATGTTTAGGGAAAGTTCTTTTTTAAAAATTTGTTGAAGAATAATGCTAAATTATTTTAAATATCAGCAATTAGTTCTACGATACGCTCTACGTATTTAGATCTTGAATGGTTTTGTGATGTATTCTACAATGTTCAAAATAAGACTAGTTTCTGAGATTGGATGATCGAATTTAGCCGCATTAATGGTGAGGTGAAAAATTCCTACCTTTAAAAAGCATAGTAATATTATTCATACACAAAAAGGGAATGTTTGAAATTTGACTAAGGTATGCGAAATAAAAGAATTCATCGGAACGTATGCATGTTTTAAACATCTAATACAGATGGCCGCTGTTATTGCCATTTTCTTAACATCTCTTGAAGAAAATACCAGGCCCGCTGTTAAAGCTAATTTTCTGATTCTGTTTATAATTTTGGGAAATATATATTTCATAATTTATTTTTCGGATAGGAGGAGGTCATTAATTATTCATGGAAATATGGCAGGGAATTATTTATACTGTAAAATCACTTGACTTGCGAAAGCGCCATCTCGCTAAATTTAGTGACCCTGATGCTCGACGCTGAACAAAATATGGACATTTAAAATTTTAAACATCGATTAAAATTTTTTTTATGTAAAAATTGAATTTCGTCTCCGTTTTGGACGTTGCTTTTTGTATTATAATAGTGTGTATTTGCTTAAATACAAAACAAAGTAATTTCTCTCTCATTCACACAACTATTATTTACATACTCAAAAGTACTTAACATTTTTATATATATATATATACTCACACATGTAGCAATTATCATTATTAATACTATTTATTATTTTTTTTGTTTCTACTATTAGTTCCTACTATATTCTGAAATCTTATACTATTCTTGTTTCCAATTTTCCATCATTAATAAATACATCCTTAAGTTCTCAATTGAGCTAAATTTGCTTACGGTATAATTTGGGCACGACAATATGATAATTTGACTATAATTAATAAAATTAATTGAAGTATAAACTAATTATTCAAGACACCTAAAATACACGTTATTTTCATTTTTTGCTGACGATTTAGTGACCTAATTTTGTAAGCTTGTGTCAAACTTTAAAAGGAGTTTTTTTTTTTCTCACATTTAGGCTCCATTGTGGTATGAAATTTTCTATACAATATTATGTTTTGGGTGACTAATGCAATGTTACTTCTAAATTAATTAAATTAATTGACGAGCGCTAGTAAAGTGTAGATGCAACCACGTGCTTTATTTATTTAGCTGACTTGTGTATATACATATTATAATGAGTATAATAATCTGCACTGTGTAAATTCTGTGGAAATGACTGTATGGGACCTGTCTTCTCTGACATGACGCGAAACTAGCGGAAAGTGCCAAAATTTCAAGGGAATGATCCGAGGAATCGTTTTAATATTCTTCAGTATTGCAGGTGGTTAAAAGATATTAATTAAAACCTTAAAATGCATACTTAGTGCCATTTGCACCCCCAGGGCCAGTTCAACTTTTTATTTCAAACGTTTTTAAAACGCGATCTAATTTTTCATGAGACTCAGACAAAAAAATAATTACAGATTCGGAAGATCATTTTGCATATACGGTATATAATTTATTTTACAATAATTGTATTTTTCTATTTTGCATTTTTTTAAAGTCAAATCCGTGCAACTTTTACATGAGTATGATTTACCTGCAAATCATTTGCTCCTTTGCATTTTCTTTCAGTGTAATAAAACAAATATTTTACATAAAAAGTTTCGCGTTTCCTTTTTTTAGAATCCAGTCATTTAAAAAATTAAATCTCCGAAAACTAGGTTTTCTAGATTTTCAAACACTCAAAATTTTTTAAAATGCTTAATCACTTCTTTATTTATAAAAGCAACTATTTTTCCACGTGTGAATGATATTATACGTAATCTGTGCAAGATTGATAAAACATCTTGAAATTACTGTTTTTTTTTTTAAATGTGTTTTGTTTTTGTTTTCCAGAATATAATCATAAAATTTTATTATACCGGTGCCATCTGCAAGAGAATCGGAAAGATCCTTGCTTAAAAATTCTGTTTTTACAAAACAGAGAACTTTGCATATAAATAAATTTATTTAAAATTAATATAATAAAGAATTATTTTTTATATCTTTCTTTTGATTTAATTATTTTACATTAACTTTTTAAAATATTTAATCAACCTTTATCAATAAGCAGAGATTTTTTTATTTTACAGCCATTTTTAAAGTAAACGGTATATACAACTTCATTAACAATGGGCATATTTAATCAATTTTTTTATTTTTAAAACTTAAGAAGAGTTTATTGTTATGTAACGATTGATTGGAGTAAATAGAAAATACCAAACCCCTTTTATTGTTTTAAGCTCAGAAATGACTACTGTGAAAATAATAGATATGTTGTGGATTTAGTATAATACTCGCTTTTTCGTCAGTATATATATTTTAATTTGCGTTTTTGTTTTCCTTTTTAAGAAATATATTTACTTATTTTTTGTTTCATTTTATTTATAAAATATTCTTATGAAACTTTTTTTCACGCGTATCGAACATTTAAAAAGTGTCACGATTTTAATTCAACATTTAATACAGTTGAGGAATTTTATAATTTATAAAAATTTCTCCTTTTTCAACATACTATTTTGCTTGAGAGATACATTTTTTCGTTTTCACCAGGGCACAAAGTTCCAATGTAGGTAAGTGAAATTAAAGTGCAACTGTTCACTTACTCGAGTGCTCTGATAGCGAGGAGGAAGAGAATTCCCATGACAATATGTTATGCATTTAAAATCTTCGTACAATGCCGGGGAGGGAATAACCTATTTAAAAGAAAAAGCGAAAAAATTTTTAAACAGGGAATTTTAAGTTATACATTCGTAAAAGCCGAACAACGGCTGGCTAAGCGAGGAGGGGGGATCATTTTGAAAAAAAATTAGAAGTGCTGATTTTGTGAAGGAAAGGGAAAATTTATAAAATTAGAGAAAGCCCGTGCAACGCCGGGTCATGCAGCTAGTTATTTAATAAAAAGTGACTAAAAAAATTTTTTTTTTCTTTATCTAAGCAGGAATAGACTTTAAAAAAAATTTTTTTTTTTATAAAGAATAAAGCTGAAAATTTTTTCTTTACCTGTTAAACAAATCTTATAACTAAATAGCATTTGATTTTAATTGGTGTAGACGTACACTAAATATGTTTCTTACCCCTATGCTTTATTTTTAACACGCTTTTATATTTCACTTGCATGTAATGGAATCTTTGAACTCGATTTTTACCCACTTTGAAAGGTCAGATTAATTCGAAATTCTGCACCTTCTCAAGGACAAATGACAATACAATAATTTCATAATTTTTTTTCATTATCCTGATCATAATGGTCAGGAATAAAGATTTTAAGGATTTCCGAGATTTGGCGACTAATTCATTATATCGTTTCCAGATTTGGCGACTAATTGCATAAACCATTTTCAGATTTAGCAACTAATTTCATATGCCATTTCCAAATTTAGCGACTAAAAGATTAAGGAGCAATCCTAAAACCGCAAATACACTTGCAGTTAATACAAATAAAAACAAAAAAAGTGTTCTTTCTTTGGAAAAAGGTAGAATGGGGAAAAAAAAGACTCGTGAATGTGAATAAAAATAATTTATGTTCTTATTGCTAATATTTTTTATTTTTATAAAAAAAATACACGAATGAAAAATATACAAGTGATGATTAGAATTAACATTATAGCAATACGTTTTAAAAGGCGATAAATTTATGTTCTAACTGCTAAATATTTTTTTATTTTGATGAAGAAATAGGTTTAGAAGTAATGATTCGAATGAACATTATAGCAATGCGTTTAAAAGGTCATAATAGATTGACATTTAATATTTCTTCTTAACACCTGTATCTATAGAGACGGAATCTTTGAAATATAACGATATGGGACTCATCCAAGGCTCCGTAAACGCAGAAAATAAATACCCTTCAGACCCACTAATTAATATCCATTAAAGAGCAAGACTAATTCCAGCAGCCACATAATTCTGGCCCCAAAAATCAAACTCAAGGATAAATTCAACAAAGAATAAATGATAGTTTTACAAACTGAAATAACAGGCTTTTATTGTAGATTAAACTAAAAAATTAAAAATAAATTATAGTTTTAAAAAAAACTAAAAAACACACTTTAATATAGTGAATCGAAGTAAAAAGTAAAAAACACAATTCATAATATAAGAATAAAATGATATTAACGGGAAAATGAATGTTTTTGTGGTAAAAGCGTGGGGTGCTTTGTACTTCATTTTTACACTAACTCCGCATTTCGGAATAGAACTAGTAAGAAATTATAACAATTAATATAGAGCATCCCACGCTTTTACCATAATGACATTAATTTTCTTGTTAATCATTTTATTCTTATATTAAGCGTTATTTTTTATTTTTTAGTTCAATTCAATATAAAAGCGTGTTTTTAAGTTTTTTTTTTTTTTTTTTACTATAATTTATTTTATTTCTCTATGAACGACACAGATAATTATCCAAACAGTTTTCTAATTTTTTTTTTTTTTTCTGTTTGATATTGGAATGGAAGAGAAAAGATAGGTTTAGTACAGTAAACTATTACATCCTGTGAGAGGTTGTTTGGGATTAAAATTACTCATTTCGCGTAAACAATTGAAATCGGTTTTGTGGTTTTTTTTATATCCCTTTTTCTACGCATTGGATACCGGTGAGGGGACTAGATATTAATATTTAATCTGGAAAAACATAACAAAACTTGATGGTTATTTATTTCTTCTATTTAACGAAGTCGCGCTAAATCCCGCGGGAAAAAGTTCGTTATGTGGAAAATTCATCAGAGATTCACATCCTTCAATATATTTTGTAAAATTCATAAGACAAATTTTAACTTCATATACATTATACATTATTATATAAAGTAATTATTCACACCTTTTTTTTCTTTCTAAATTAATATACATTTTTTTATTTGATATATTGTCTACGTTTTCTAATTTTAAGCTTACAAGTGAAGCCCATTCAATATAGTGGTTAGCGACGCTGACTGCTGTGCCGTTGGGCCTGGTTTCAAATCCCGAGGAAGACATGGATGTTTGTAAATGTATAGTGCCTTCGCGGCATGAGGGTACTTTAAATAGTCGTCGAGCCGCAAGTCCTCTCGGGAGGTTGGTGGAAGGGGAAGAGAGGTGGGAGGCCCCCGACCACCCCCAAGGTGTTCTCCCTTAAAATTGGGGTGAAACCAAGCTAAAACATTCTGTCACCTGTATGGTGCTCAAAGCTACGGCTAACGAAAGGCGTCACATAGCCCTTTGCCATGATGAAATTCGTGGACCTTGGTCTGGCCTTTGCCAATCAGGTGGCATTAATAACAACAAGCTTACAAGTAATTTTAAACATAATTTTTTTTATGATCAGTGATTTGCAGCTTGTAGCTCAAGGACTGAATGGTTAGTGCATCGTGCTTACACACCGCAGGTCCAAGGTTTAAGCCTCGGGCTGAGCAAGGTTGACCCAGCCTTTCATCTCTTCATTGGTTCGAGAAATGAGTACCAAGCTTGCTTGGGAACTTACCATTGGGGGTTTCGCGTCAGACTGATCACCTGAACAGAACATCTGCTAATGCACCTCAGGGCCCAGGTCGCGTATACTGAGCTAAGCACAGTAGGCCTTGGTCCTCACAGGCTGTCGCGCCACTGAATTAAGTTAATTAATTTGCACCTTATTATCACATGCGTCCTTAAATTTAATTATTGGGAGAAATCTGTTAATTTCGTTTGAGTTTCTATCTTTTTTTTTTTTTTCATAATAAGCTTCGTATTTTTGTGATGCACCAAAAACTCCTTCAGATATAGTTTATTCATACTGTAAACCGCATCGAATTGTTTCAAATAATTTTATCATTTTATTATACGAATGTTATATTTTACATCATCTTACCGAGTAGTTTGGTGAGAATCAGAGGGTGAACATAAGATTCGTCAATCGCACGGAAATGTTGAAAAACGCTTAAAAACGACAATATCGCATGTTATCTCGTTAACTATCTCATTATGTTATATTAGGTATTATAGTGGTTCCGATGAGATACTGTTGAGGGTTCTATTCTGGCTTCTTGGGGAAAATACTCTTTTTTCAACTGTGATTATCGTTGAAAACCGCTTTCCGCAGAGAGGACTTAATTTTATGTAAATGTAAGTTTTTCTATATAATTGATAGTCGTAGAGTAGGCTGAGTGATGGTCCTAAGCGGAAATCATACTACGAGTAATCGGTGGTTGTACTTACTAATATTTTTTCCAAAGGGTATATAGGTGGAAGTCGTCCACTATATGGCTGACGATTAAGCAAGTTAGCAGCAAGAGCTTTCAGGAGATTTAGTTAGATATAAGTGTTTATATATATATATATCTAATAAGATGAATACGTTTTATTGCCCCTTGTTTAGTTACCAGTGGGAATTCTCCTTAGTTTTCATAAATTCTCATAAGTGTTCAAGGCTAAATAAAAGGGGTTAATTTTAGATAATGTCTGTTTCTTACTCGAACCCTCTCACACCTACGGCGGCTGGTCTAAGGGGTTTCAATTGCGACAATGACGCTCAATGGGTTTTAACCCTGGGTTAGCAGTTGCATCAAATTTCAGGGTCCTGCCTGAACTATTTTTTTTCAGAACAGGAAAATGTTAATAAATTTTTCGATAGTGTTGCTGATAATATTTGGTAACACGAGATAACCGCAAATTTGGCTTGTGCTTACCTAACGGGTCATCTCACTGGTAGGACACGCGATTGGTTTGAGGTTATAGGGCAGAAGTACTTAAACCTTTTTCCAGCCGGGCCGCATACATATGGCGGATATTTCCCAAGGGCCGCAACATGAGAATTAATGGAAAATCCAAGATAATGTTTGACACTTAAAATGAGGAAAATTGATTAAAATATTAAAACTAATTTTTGGTTTTAATACTATATTAATATCTATCAAGCAAACATAAAATTTTTTTTTCGGTTTTATGCATTTTAGTTATGGGGTAGTTTCGGTTTTTTTCATCCATGTGACCTAGCTTCTAGTTTACATTCTACTGTCATACAAACATAGCTACATTGCCGTTTGATAATATGATTTTTTTCTTTTGACAAAGTCCCAGTTATTTTTATTTCAAATATTATTTTATCAAATGCAGAATAGCAGCAAAAAGGAGTTTTGACTGAGATCCAGACTGAAATCAGTTTTATTTGTTCATAGTTAAAACTCAGTTTTACGCATAAAATAGTTCCTACTCCAGTTCAGTTCACTATTTTACGGTTTTTTGTTATTACCAACCGTTACGCTTAGAAATGGGGGAAAAAAATCTTGCATTTCGTACCCGTGTGAGATGGACAACAAAATTGGTACATCTGATTGCTTGATTGTTCGAATCTCTTGCTAGATTTTTAATATAATGTTCTTACATAATTGAATTTTTTAGTGCAATAGGCCATGAGTGGGCCACTCTCAAATGCCAGGCGGGCTGCAGGTTCAGTATCGCTGTTCTGTAGTATTGATAAATCATATTTTTACGTATACTATTATTTTTACAATTTATATGTCATTCAATAAGTAAAAAAAAAAATGACGGATAGTTAAATTTAATCTCTAAAAACTGTTACAGCCTTTCTCTAATGATATTTCCCGCTAATATTGTAAAATAATTACTATAAAATATAAATCAATATTTTGAAAAGTTAAAGATAATTTTCTTTAATTAACATATATTTTTTCAATGGTTTAAAATCATTTCTATATTATAGAATAAATATTACTGCCTTTACTTTTAATATGTTAGAATGACCTTGTGGCTTAATAATATCAATAATTATTTGATTATAATCTGTTTCGAAATAAAAATTTAATCAACTCATAAAACAAGAAATACTTATATAATAATGAAAGATTAATAATGTTGTCTCAAAAAGGTTGATTGTACCAAAAGGTTTGCGCTTTTAACAATAGATAACAGTAGTACTGTATGTAGTATGAATTCATTATTATGTCGTTTTAAGACAATTTTAAACAAGTATATTATCTAAAAATATTTTTAATGTACCATGTTTTTCTAACGGACTAAAAAGCATAATTTTTGTTGAGCACAGGTACAATACATCAAGCAGTTAATAATAAACAATAACGAGAGCTTTCCGCGCGTGGTCATTTGCATCTGCTTTCTTTACCTAGCTGGCAGGCTGACTGGTTAAGTGTTCACACGGTCAAAAGAGAGCGCACTATTGTCAATAAAGCGATTTTTTGAAAGCGAGTTAATAAAAAAAAAACATGCTAACCTGGGCCCCCTCTATGACCCCAGAGCCACGAAATTGGATACGTAGACACATCTCGCCACCACCTATGGACAGATGGTCTTTGTTCGTGTAAAATTGTGTCATTTCCGGAGTTACGGGGCACCTGTCGAAATCGGGGCCCGCTTCTGCGGAGGCGTGGGTTTAACACTAAAACTTTTTTTTTCTCCACATTTTCATGCATTGTCATCCACTTCTGAGCTATGGTCTAAATTTCAAGTTTCTAGCTCATCAGGAAGTTAGATTAAAATCAATAACAAAATTCCACCCTGACAAACATACCAGTCTCTTCGAAGGCCCGGGTTCGTGTGATTAGAACATTTTTTACATTTTCATGTATTGTCATATATTTCTGAGCTATGGTCCGAATTTCAAATCTCTAGCTCATCGGGAAGTTAGTTGAAATCAATTACAAAATTCAACCCGGACAGACAGACAGGAAAGCAAGTTAATAAAAAAAACATGGTAACCTGGGGTCCCCTCTTTGACCCCAGAACCATGCAATTGAATACGTAGACGTAACTCGAACCGTGCTACCGAAAAGTTTCTTCGAAACCTTATTTTGATTTATCGATCGTAGTTATCAACAATAAGTAACAATGAAGTTTCCAAAAGAAGAGTTGATTTATGACAATATGTTTATTGACATGCAGATGCTGTGAATACTTGTAAGAGCTATTAAACTTACTTTATATTGATTTGAGAAAGTCTGAATTTTACATTATAACATAAAGCAGGATCAGCAATTCTTATTTTATTTTGTATTTTTGATTATAATTATGTGCAATTTATGAAGAATCATATTATTTACTTCTTATTTCTAATTTGACTATTTTAAGTTTTAACACCAGGGATGTACCAAATTCCTGCATTTAAATGAATTAAAAATAAATTTAAAACATTTTATAACTATTTTAATAAATTTATTGAAAATTAAAATATGAAAAAAATTTTCTTAAGTAAAATCATTTAAATTTGGATAAGTGTATTGCACCTTTTTCTACAATAATATAAGCGTTTAATTTTTTAATGAAATGCTTTAAACAACATTCAAAACATTCACTGTTTTGTGCTGTTTTTCTCAATGCTCTTAACAATATTGAAGAGGAAATATAGGTGAAAAGCAGCTTAAATTGTAAGGAAATATATATTTTTTAAAAAATGAAATAAATAAATTTCTTGAACTGAAAACATTAGTAATTGGATTCACCAAGAAAACATGTTTCCTTAAGAAAGGGAGACTATTTGTGTTTAGGGACTTTCTAAGCCGCGAATATCCTTACTATTCAGCGGGGTATCAACGACTACTCTGCTTCTTTTGTGTGCTGATGTATGGTGGCATAAATCAGCTACGAAAAAGGGGGAAGTAAACTTCGCTGGAAGCGCCGTCTTTAAGGGTATTTTTCTCACAAAAACCGCCGTCTCCCAAAGGTTAATTAAATTTTGATTCCGTTCTTCCACTTGAAGAGAAAATCAAAAAAGTTATCGAGAAAGACATAAAATCAGAATTTTCTCGTTCAAAAGCTGTTCCAACTAACACGAGGGTAGAGTGGAAGAATGACGCTCCACTACTGCTAAAATCCCTCTTCCGAGTTAAAAATGTTGTTGATCATGCCACCTGTCTGACATAGTCAGATCGAGGCCCTCGAAATTCATCGTGGCAATGGGCTAGAAGTAGGCCTGTTGTTAGACCTTAGCCTTGAGCACCATACAGGTGACAGTACGATTTAGCTCGGAGAAATTCCAGAAGGAACGACAGATGGCGAAACCCGTTGGGAAATTTTCTCCAGTTCCTTGCTCTCGTGATTCAGCTCACAAGACTTTCGTACCCACTGATTTAACAAGTTCGTACTCCGCGTGTACGTGGCGGTACGGGTATCAAACCCAAGCCTTCCGGAGCTCTAACCACTAAGCTACCCATGGCCAAAGTTACACTAGGATGTGTTTGATGTCACGTAAAATAAGGATCTTTTCCAATGGATCAGATGGTTCTCGTGCAGCGTCGTAACATTTGGGCGGTGCACGTATCATGTATGAACACATGAAAACCGACTCATCATTTCCATTTTAACCTTCGGTAAAGATCAGTGCATTCAGCGAGAGAAAACTTTATAACAAAACAGTCTTAGTTTTAAAAGTGGTTAGTATTAATAGAAATTATGTTGGAATGTACATGAAATACAAGTGTTTTATTTAATTTGTTTGCAAAAGGAGTAATTTTTCAATAAAACATAAACAGGTACAGTTCACTTTAATTTCAACTGCAATAATTTTGTTTCATTATTATCGAACAACAATTTTTTTCTTTTTAATTAAACGGATCTGAATATAAGAAAATTATGACTTACAGCTATGTTTAGTACGTTCTTTTAAATATTTGTTGAAGAATAATGCTAAATTATTTTAAATATCAGCGAAATTAGTTCTACGATACGCTCTACGTATTTAGATCTTGAATGGTTTTGTGATGTCGTATTCTACAATGTTCAAAATAAGACTAGTTTCTGAGATTGGATGATCGAATTTAGCCGCATTAATGGTGAGGTGAAAAAATTCCTACCTTTAAAAAAGCATAGTAATATTATTCATACACAAAAAAAGCAATGTTTGAAATTTGACTAAGAGTATGCGAAATAAAAGAATTCATCGGAACGTATGCATGTTTTTAAGCATCTAATACAGATGGCGCTGTTATTGCCATTTTCTTAACATCTCTTGAAAATACCAGGCCCGCTGTTAAAGCTAATTTTCTGATTCTGTTTATAATTTTGGGAAATATATTTCACATAATTTATTTTTTCGGATGGGGAGGGGGAGGGTCATTAATTATTCTTCGGAAATATGGCAGGAATTATTTACTTAATCAAAAATCATGACTTGCAGCGCCATCTCGCTAAGACTGGTATTTCGAATGCTCGACGCTAGACAAAATAATAGTTTCAAAAATTTTTAAACATCGATTAAAATTTTTTTTTATATAAAAATTGAATTTCGTCCGTTTTGGACGTTGCTTTTTGTATTATAATAGATGTGTGTTTGCTTAAATACAAACAAGTATTTCTCTCTCATTCACACAACTATTATTTACATGCTCAAAAGTATGGCAATTTTTATATATATGTATATATATTTTGATAATGGCAATTATCATTATTAATACTTTATTTATTATTTTTTTTTTCCAATTTCTACTATTAGTTCACTACTATATTCACAATCTTCCTACATCTTGTTCCAATTTTCTATCATTAATAAAATACATTCTTAAGTTCTCAATTGAGCTAAAAATTTTGCGTACACGATATAATTAGGGCGGACAATATGATAATTTGACTATAATTAATAAAAATTAATTGATATAAACTAATTATTCAAAGACTTACAAATACAGCCACGTTGGCCTCATTTTTTGACGATTTAGTGACCATTTTGTAAGCTTGTGTCAAACTTTAAAAGGTTTTTTTTTTCTCACATTTTAAAGAGCTCATTTGAGCTGAAATTTTCTATGCAATATTGTTTTGGGTGACAATACAATAATTTAGCTACAATTAATTAAAATTAATTGACGGTAACTAATTATTTAAAGAATTGTAGATACAGCCACGTTAACTTCATTATTTAGCGACTTGTGTATATACATGTTATATTAATTATAATCTACACTATTAAAATTCGTAGGTAAACAAACTTACCTATGTATGGGACCCTGTCTTCTCACGAACTGCATGACGCAGAAACTAGCGGAAGGTGCCAAAATTTCGGGAATGATCCGAGGAATCCGTTTTAACCATTTATATTCCGATATTGCAATTAGTTAAAAAGATATTAATTAAAAACCTTAAAATGCATACTTAGTGCCATTTTACACCCCCAGGGGCCCAGTTCAACTTTTTTATTTCAAACGTTTTTAAAACGCGATCTAATTTTTTCATGAGACTCAGACAAAAAAATAATTACAGATTCGGAAAGATCATTTACTTCGCCACGAAACGGTATAATTTATTTTACAAAATAATTATTTTTTCTATTTTTTTACGATTTTTTTTAAAGGGAGTCAAAATCGATACGCTTTTATGAGTATGATTTCTAAATCATTCCGCTTGCATTTTCTTTCAGGCTAATAAAAAAAATATTTTACACTAAAAAAGTTCATGATTTCCTTTTTTAGAATCAGTCATTTAAAAAATTAAATGTCAAAAACTGGGTTTTTTTCACGATTTTTCAAAAAACACTCAAAATTTTTTTAAAATACTTAATCACTTCTTTATTTATAAAAATAACCTCACGAAACCTTTTTTCCACGTGTAGAATGATATTATACGTAATCTGTACAAAGATTGATAAAACATCTTAAAAATTACTGTTTTTTTTTTTTTTTTTTAAATGTGTTTTTTGTTTTTTACGCACGTTTTTCAGAATATAATCAAAATTTTATTATACACGTGGTGCCATCTGCAGAGAATCGGAAAGATCGCCTTAAAAATTCTGTTTTTACAAAACGAAACTTTGCATATAAATAAATTTATTTAAAAATTAATATAATAAAATTAGTACATATCTTTCTTTTGATTTAATTATTTTACAACTTTTTAAAATATTTAATCAGCCTTTATCAATAAACGAGATTTTTTTTTATTTTACAGCCATTTTTAAAGTAAACGGTATGTCACAACTAATTGTTCAATGAACATATTTAATCAATTTTTATTTTAAAACTTAAGAAGGATTTTATTGTTATGTAACGATTGATTGAGTAAATGAAAATACCAAACCCCTTTTATTGTTTTAAGCTCTAAGAAAATAATTGCTGTGAAAACAATGAATATGTTAGTTTAGTATAATATACTTTTTTCGTCAGATATATGTTTAAATTGCGTTTTTAATTTTTTTCCCTTTTTACACAAGAAATATATTTTAGCATTTTTTTTGTTTCATTTTTTATTTATAAAAATAATTGTATGAAACTTTTTTTCCGCGTATCGAACATTTAAAAAAGTGCTCACGATTTTAATTCAACATTTAATACAGTTGTGAAATTTTATAATTATAAAAATTTCTCCTTTTTTCAACATACTATTTTTATGAAGATACATTTTCGTTTCTGGGGCCTAAAAAGTTCCAATGTGAGTGAGTGAAATTAAAGTGCAACTGTTCACTTACTCGAGTGCTCTGATAGCGAGAGGGGAAGAGGAATTCCCATGACAATATGTTATGCATTTAAAAATCTTCGTACAATGCCGGGGGGGAGGGGAATAAACCTATTTAGCAAAGAAAAGAAGCGAAAAAATTTCCAAACAGGGAATTTTAAGTTATACACTCGGTAAAAGCCCGAACAACGGCTGGCTAAGCGGAGGAGAGGGGGGGGGGGAATCATTTTGAAAAAGAGTATTAGAAGTGCTGATTTTGTGAAGGAAAGGGAAAATTTATAAAATTAGAGAAAGCCCGTGCAACGCCGGGTCATGCAGCTAGTTATTTAATAAAAAGTGACTAAAAAAATTTTTTTTTTCTTTATCTAAGCAGGAATAGACTTTAAAAAAAATTTTTTTTTTATAAAGAATAAAGCTGAAAATTTTTTCTTTACCTGTTAAACAAATCTTATAACTAAATGGCATTTGATTTTAATTGGTATAGGCGTACACTAAATATGTTTTTTCGCCTCTATGCTTTATTTTTAACACGCTTTTATATTTCACTTGTATGTAATGGAATCTTTGAACTCGATTTTTGCCCACTTTGAAAGGTCAGATTAATTCGAAATTTTGCACTTGTCAAGGACAAATGGCAATACAATAATTTCATAATTTTGTTTCATTATCCTGATCATAATGGTCAGGAATAAAGATTTTAAGGAAAATTGGGCTATTGGAAAAAATTGGGCTATGAGGGTTCCGGAACCGGTTTTCCCCCCCCCCCCTTCTTGTGTGCTCCACTTCACAGTGTATTGTTAACTTTGGTAGATAGCAATAGGGCTCGAACTGTTTTTATTTTCCAGAACAGAGGTAAAGGTGAAAAAGTTTGTTTACAAAAGATATATGACCAACTATAACAGAAAAAATACAATCTTTTCCCTGTTTGTTTAAATTTAAATTACTTAAATGTCCCATAGTATCGTTAGAAAATTCTTGATCCCACAGCCAGTCTTCATTCTTGAGTAGCAAGCAATCACCGGGGGCAGTTGATTGTTTTCCTTCAGATATTTTAAGACGCTCTTCCTCAAATTCCAAAATAGTACGAGTCCTTTGGAAAGCCAGCGAAGAACAACAAGAAAACATTATAGGATATGTAGCAGCAATAGAAGGAACAACAATAGAAAATTATCATGTTAGAAGTTTACATGATAATTTTCTATTGTAATTCAATTAATTGTGTTTAAAATAAATTTTGAGGTTTTTCGTCTAAAACAACCACATTTTAATAAAAATGTTTAAAAAAATGTTTTTGTTTTTAATTTTTTTTTCAATAAATCTTCGCGTATCACTGTTACAACTCTGGCGGGCCACACTGTGGCACACGTGCCCCCCCCCCCTACTCCTTCCGTTCAGTTTTTCACCCTAACGCAAAACTGTGGGCAACTTTCCTATTCACTCTTAAAGCCCGAGCGATTCTTAAGAAGTTTTACTTGAAAAGGGTGATTTACTTAAAACCACTCTCCCTTGGAAGGCTTAAGATATCACCCAGCCTTAAAGTGTGTATATATTTTTTGATCATGCCTGTAGTTGTTACAATAAAAAGCAATATTCTTAAAGATCAGCTATTTAGTTACCACCGTATTAATGATAGGTTTTCCCAAACTTCTGGGGCCCCTAAACGTGATCATAAAACTCTTAAAGGCTCCAAATTAGGCCCCTCCCCTTATGAAATTTGGATGTTGGGCATAGTCAGGACTTGCTATGCCTGCGATAAAGATACACCATTCCTCACGTTCGTCCTCCATGTAGCTTATTTTCTATTAAATTTGTCTTCTTGCATTTCGAGGTGCAAACAGATTGAAAGGCAGACTTGTTTACTTTTAATAAATATTTCACCCCCTTTCCACTACGTATTTCCACGATTCCAATGAAGATTCATAAATTTTCAAATAACAACAGAAATTTGACCCATTCTTCAGTTCGTATTAGCACAATATAACTCATAAACACAAAATTTTGAGCTTAAATAAAGCATCAAAAGAGGTTATAATTTAAACTTAACTCAGTGGCGCAACAGCTCATGATGGCCAAGACATATTGTGCCCAACTCAGTATACGCGATCATGGGCCTTGAGATGCATGAACAGATGTTCCGGCCAGGTGGTCAGTCTGACGCAAAACCACCCAGCATTAAGTTCCCAAGCAAGTTTGGTACTCATTTTATCAACCCACGGAAGGGATGAAAGGCTGAGTCAACCTTGCCCAGTGGGGTCTGAACCTCGGACGTGTGGTGTGGAAGTGCAATGCACTAACCACTCAGCCACTGGGCTTCAGAGGTTATAATTTACTGCAACTAATCTACCAGAAATACACAATGGACTCCTCCACTGATCTGAAAAAATTTCCGCTTTGGTTGCTTTTACAAAAACCATCTTAAGCTATGTGGCTACCCAAAATTCGCCGTTTTGGTGAAAATTTTCTCGAAAGTCCTTTTATGCTTTTATTTTATAGCCCATACATTTAAGATTCCAAAAACACTGTACTTTTGTTTCTACAATATTTAAAAGAAAAGTTATAGCATAATTAGTAAACTGGAAGTAGAGTTTACAAAACCGGAAATAGATTCCTACAGAAAATATTTTTTAGATATTGAATTAAAATTTTCAGAACATGGTTTAATTAGTGCTATCTGTTGTAAGAATCAAAATCTAACTTCATTGTATATATTTATGCACTTTATTGCTTTTTTATGAAAAAAAATCAATAATTTTTTTTAAAAAAATCGTGTTTTTGCATAAATATTGTCATATTTAAAAAATTTTCGAAAGTATTACAATTCTTTTTAATTCCTAACACATATAAAGATGTTATTCATGTACTGTATAAATATTATTTGAATACATTTATTAGAACTTAGTGTTACTGCAATTTTTCATCAAAATTTCACTAATAACGACATTTGATATATAGTCTATAAAACTCTCCAAAAAACTGTAAAAGGTTAAAAAAAAAAAGTCCGAATTAATTAAACATGAAGCTAAAGAGATCTGGACCTGTAAATATGGGGAGTTTAAAAAATGTACAATAAGTAGAAATTTTTTTTATACTGTATCAAAATCTTTAAATGCATTTTCTGTAAAACCATGTTTTCACTTTTTTTTTTTTTTTTTGCTTCTCGGTAAAGTTTATAACAAAATTTCTTTTTAAAATATGGATTTGAAATTTTTTCAGAAAATGTTTTATTTCGTTTTATCTCCAGTATAGACTATAATCTAATCTCTGTGTATACATTTATGTATTTTATTGCACTTTTTTTTTAGAAAATAACATTAGTTTATTATGAAAATTGAGTTCTTTTATAAAGAATGATATATTTCAAAAACTTTCAAAAGTATTATAAATCTGATACTTTTAAACTCAGATAATGATGTTATTTATGTAATGCATAAATATTATTCGAATAGATTAATTAGAATTTTCAATACAAGGCTTACCGTAACTGCAATTTTTCACTAAAATTTTACTCGAAGTTCCCAATATATCCAAAATTATTTTTAATCTTGTATAAATTGTACTTGAATTTCTAGTTTTATTATCCTTTTCAAATAAAAAAAAGTATTTATTTAGTTGAAAATCTATATATTTAAAACAAAAAAAGTGCTCCGAAGTTAGTCACATACCTTAAACATCAATTTCCTGTTAATTCTGTCTAAAAGTATTTTAAACTCGGCATTAAGAGAGTATTTTGCAATGTTTTTTTCCGTGCTCAATATTCTCTCTTGTACTCTGATGGAGATTTGGCAGTAGCGCACTATTTTTCTGGGGGGTTTTTTTGTCACTTTTTCGACTGGATTTGCTGCTAGTTTTTCTTTTTCTTTCATCAAACTGTTTTCCTCTTTGTGCATTTAATTTAGGAATTCTGACTAGAATTAATAATAATTCAACACAAATGAAAATTTAATATAGTTTTAAAAAAAAACTAAAAAAACACGCTTTTATAGTGAATTGAACTAAAAAGTAAAAAAAATAATTCCTAATATAAGAATAAAATGATTAACGAGAAAATTAATGCCATTGGGATAAAAGCGTGGGTTGCTCTATATTAATTTTGCTATAATTTCTTACTAGTTCTTTTCCGAAATGCTGCATTAGTGTAAAAATGTAGTACAAAGCACCCCACGCTTTTACCAGAAGGACATTCATTTTCTCGTTAATCATTTTATTGATGTGTAACATCTTTCCTCTCGCCTACCGATTATTTGTCTGGGTGATTTTCGTGAAAAGGGACGGAAATTCGTTACAGGAAGTGACGTAAGTGCGCGCTATTTGATTTGACCAAAGAGCAGGCGTAATGGTATGCCTTTTCTACCCTCGCATAGGGGTCCAATTTGCTTGATGGTGTCTTTTTACAACCCTCGCATAGGGTCCAAATGTAATAGATGTTTTCTTTTTTATATTGTTATAGTTAGTATTTCGAAAGATTCGAATTCTTATTCAGGATAAATTTACTTAAATAATTATATTTGTTGTGAAGCGTCTGATAAAATTCAACATTCTTAAGAAAATACGAATAAGTAATAAAGAATTATTCGAATAAATATTTTAGTGCGTATTTTTTTCACACTTTAAGGGTTAAACCTGTCGCTGTCAATATAATATGTTTAATTTTGATTAAAAAAAGTTTTCTCGATTAAAAATTAAACATTTACCAAGTTAATTAAATTTTCATGATTTTGTGATTTGCAGAGATGGGTAAATACAGAGCAGAATATATGTGCGAAATCCAAATCTAGTAGTTGTTGTTTTTTATATTGTTAAAGTCTCAGGACTCGTTGTGTGTGAAATCTGAGGTTTATTTTTCTATGTGTAAATTATATTAAGAATTATATTTACTGTTAAGCATTTGATAAAGTTCAACATTCTTAAAAAAATACGAGTAAGTAATATGGAATTATTCGAATAAATATTTTAGTGCGTATCTTTTTCATACTTCGAGGTTAATTCCTGTTGCTGTCAGTATAATTTTTTTAACTGTGATGAAAAAAAGTTTTCTCGACTAAAAAAACTAACTTATTAATTACAAGGGTAATTTTGATTTTCTCTAATATTTCTAATTTTTAAAAATTTATCAAGCTAATTAAATTTTTGTGATTTGCAGAGATGGGTAAATCCAGAGTAGAGAAGAAGAGAAGAGAAGCTTGACATCTTTGGGAAACGCTCCTCCATCCCATATCGAAAGGTATTCGGGCCTTGAAGTGGAGAGGCCTGGATTGAGAGAGAGCTTCCTGATGAGTGGACTAAAAGAGAATCGGTAAGTTAACACTCTATTCGCTGCCTTGAAGTTATGGAACAGAAGTTGAGTTGGAAAAAAGTGCTTGCCTGTGTGGGTTGCAGATTGAAAATATTTTAAAATTAAGAAAGGAAATGTGAAGGTAAAATGACAAATTAGAGAAATTGTCATTTGCCACGAGGGGAATGGTGCAATTAGTTACTATGGAGGATTATACGAGTCCATAAGGATTCTTCTGGGCCTCTCTCAGTATTCACATTGGGATTGTAATTTTCAAGATTTAAGACATTTAAGTTATTTGAATTTGGTAGAAAAATTTAATTGCTACTTTTTTGAATATATTTTTTAAAAGGATAAATGTTAATAGCCTTGTAAATATCTCTATTTTTAGTGTATTTACATGCCTTGGTTATATTCCTGATTAAAGCATTTTGGGCATTTTCTAAAAATTTAATGTTTGAATTAGCTGCATAGCCCCACACAGGGCAAGCGTCCGTTAAGATGAGCCGCAAAACAGCAGTGTAGAGAAGCAGTGTAGAAGCGCAAGGCGTTCCAGAATTTTTCACAAGCGTATAAGATGTGTTGTTTCCATGATAAATTTTTGTCTAGGAGTACTCCTAGGTACTTCATGCTCTGAGACCAGTGTAGTTGTGTGGAATGGATGGTTGGCGGTGTGACTGGTTTTCTTCTCCTGGTGAAGAGTACGGCTATTGTTTTATCTACATTAATTTTTTTCCATGTGTTAAAAAAGTTTTCAAGGAGGTGTAGGTGTGAGTTGAGTGCACGGGAGATAATGTTGTGATTTTTATAAGTAGCCAGGATAGCAGTATCATCAGCGTAAATATTAGTACTGGTTTGAGGGTGAGTAGGTATATCATTAATATATATGTTGAATAGCAGGGGCCGAAAGAGACTACCCTGGGACACACCACTTTTGATAATAAAAGAAGAACCAAGAGTATCATTCACTCTTACTTTGAAGGATCTGTTAACTAAATAAGAATTAAGGAAATGAATTAAAGCAGGTGGAAAATTGTTAGTGATAAGTTTGTAGATGAGTCCCTTGACCCAGACCCTGCCTTCTGAATGTCTAGAAAACAGCCCCAGTTTACCTGCCTCTCTGAAATCCAGAAGAGATTTTTTCAGTAAGTCTGAGTAGCAGGTGGTAGGTAGTGTGGCGAATGTTGTTCCGGCACCAGCTGATGACGTCGGAGACCAGAAGCGAATGGTGTACTGCCTGAGATTGTAGGGAAGAAGGGCTGCCCAAAATGCCTTTCCCCTAAGTTTCGAATAGACTCCTCTCGAGAGGGACATGCGAGAGGACCGGTTTTTGAGGGTTCCCGGCTGGAAGCAGAAGGCAGAAACGTGGTCTGGATGTAAGATGGTTTTTTAGATGTTCTCATAAATAAATTGTACATATTTATATCTTTAGCCTGACTGTGAGTTTTCGTATCCAATACGCCACGGTCTATTTAATGGAGGAACCGACGGAGATAAATAATTACTCTTATGTAATTTTTGGCTAGAGATATAATGGATGCATGAAGATTGAGAATAAAAAAATCACGCCATCTTAGAAGAGATCAACGAGCCGTCCCGGCAAGTAAGAAATTCTACTAATAGAAAAAGGATAGACCATCCTGGTCTTAAAATAAGTGCCACCCCGGCCATCGAAAAGTATTTGGACCACCCTGGTCTTGGAAGCAGTGCCGCCCAGCAATCGAGAAATGCTTAGACCATCCTGGTCTTAGGAGCAATGCCACCCCGTCAACAAAAAAAATTCCTGCAAGAGGAAAGAAGATATATGACCATCCTGGTCTTAAAAGAAACGCCGCCCCGTCTACAAAGAATTCCTGAAATAGGAACGAAGAAGAAGGTATAAGATCAACCTGGTCTTTGAAGCGTCGCCCGGAAACCAGAAATCTTAACAACGTGGTGCGGACCAACAAAAATATATGTCAGGTACGATTTCCTTTTCTATCTGGCCAAATGATTTAAATCACATCGTGCATTTTTTTTGTATTTTGAAGTCTCAAATTTTGGTGATTAAACTGCATTACATTTATCCTATGTATTGAGATTTAATTGTTTTAATGCTGTTGTAATTGGTTCTCTATTTATAAGCATATAATTTAGGGAAGCAAATTGTCTACTTGAGTATAGATATAGCTGTTTTTTTTTAAAAAAGTTGCATGAGTCACATCCTGTGATAGAGGAGAAATTGTATAGTTAAAAGTATATTTCTTTTTGTGAATTGCATGATTATGTAATACTGTGTATTTTATTCATTGCATTTCTGGTGTGTTTTTTAAAACTGGGTAAGTTATTTGTTGAAAGGTTTCATAAAAAAATCTATAAGCATTTCGCAAGAAATAATTCTTATTAAAAAAAATGAATATTAAATATTTATTTTAAACTACTTTGTATGAAAATTAGGTTTTGTTTTAAACTTGGCTTTTGACACTTTGCAGTTTATTGTTTTTTTATGAAAATTAGTTTTTTTTCATTGCAAAAATCTTCGTATAGCATTTGCTAAAATTACTTTTATATCTATAAATAGTGTGTATGTGTTACAAATATTATTAGGTTATCAAATACGTATTGGAGTTTTGCTATTTAATGATTAAGTATAGGCATACATTTGCTTAAAATTATGTTTTAATGATTACCAATGTTGAATTTTACAATTCTATTGTTATTTTCTTAGAAAAAGTGTATAAGTGATATTTCATTTTAATTGTGGAGTTGAAATATTTTTATTGTAAAAACTTCTTGGCTAAAAATGGCTTATTTAGGAAAAGGTCGAATAGCAGAACTAAGATATATTGCAAAACAATTAGGTGAAAAAGTAAATGATGATTTAAAAATTATAGACCTTAAAAATCTTATTGTAAATATAGCCTAAATTATGAAGAAGAATTCGCTAGAGAAATGTTTTTAGTGTATTGTGTTGAGTGGCCAAGTAAAATTGTAGTGATTTTATAAAAATAAAACTTTATTTCTCAACATAACAAATAATAAGTTTGAGTATATATATTCCCTTCGTCAGAGTGGAATTCTGGGAAGACAGAAGAAATGCCAGAAGACATTTCTTCTGACCAATGAAAATCAATAGTAGGTTTTAATAGCCAATAAGACGTAAGGATCAAGAATCTGTTACTATGAGTAAGAGTGATCCGTTATTATGAGTAAGGATGATTCATTATTATGAATAACGATCCATTATTATGAATAACGATCATCCGGTATTACGAAAGTACACTACATGTTAAATATGATAATTGAAAAAAGGTTAAAAACTAGCCCTTCGCGGGTCAGCAAATATTTTGATTTAAATGAAAGACATATTTTAAGCACTTATGAATTAGAAACACTTTTTAAATTAAAGAAACATAACTCCAGTAATATAAATAAAGTAAATAGTAAGTCCGAAAACGTTTTACTGGATCCATGTACTATTAGAAGTAAGGAGAATGGGGTTGTGTGTGATGCCTGTCCTTAGAGAAACAGGAGCCTCATTAGATATAGGTTTTGAAAAATGTGCTGCAACAGAAATGTTTACAGGTGAGCAAGGGTTGGTGAAACATATTCATGATGATACTATGACTTGTCTGCAACCCGCAGAAAGAAAAATTGAGTGTGAGCCAATACACGTGGTCTCAAAGCCAATTGTTAGTCCGGGACATTTGGATCGGGAAAAATATTTTTTGGAGGATCAAACAATTGAACTACTGGAACTGGATTTAGAACAGAATGGTCTACCAAGACCGAAAATAGGGAATGAAATTCGACTCGCAGACAACGAAGAAAAGAAACAGGAAAAAGCACTCGCCTAGAAAATGACGATGATCAATTTAGATTTGGAGAATGTGTAGTTGAAAATGGGGAGGATTTGGAGCCTTCGTTTACAGGAGAAGGCACGGACTATGGGAATTCGGTTAAACTTAGTGATTGTGAGGTTATGGAAGTACAGCTGAGGAATTTGGTTAAACGTAGTAATTGTGAGGTTATGGAAGCACAGCTCAGGAATGAGGAATCAGTCCCCTTGATTCCGGGGATAGAGAATGAGAATAACGCGAGTGATGATACAAGTGATCAGGAAAAAGCATCTATGCAATTAGTTCTTGTAAGACATGAGCTATATATTGATACAATAGGACCCCTTCCTATTGCACCTACTAGAGACAAACATATTTTACCTGACATGTCTATGTCGCCGAGGTGCCATGAGACCGTGACAGTGCCTGAGACGACGTCCACACCCCTTGTGGAGACGTTGCTACAAATTTTTAGATGGGTCTCTCCTAGAGAAATCCAGGCTGACAGAGGAGGCTTACTTATGAGTATTTTAACTTCTGAGTTATTTCAAAAATTGGGAAAGCCGTGCCCAGCTCAATTGAAGGTTAAGGCAATAATAGATTTTTCAATTTCACGGTATAAAACTCAGGTTAAAGTTTTGGGATTTGAGGAATATTATCGACAATATATCCCTATGTTTTTTTGTTTAGTTACTCCAGTGACAGAAACGTTAAAAAGAAAATCAAAGAAAGGGGACATTAAATGGACTTCTGAATGTCCAGAGTTCTTTAGACAATTGGAGGAAAATTTGTCGTCTCATTCAGTTTTATACGCCCCTGATTTCATGAAACGATTTATTTATCAACCTGAAACAATTTTTGTTTATTTATTTTCTTTTGTATGCAGAGCATAAGTTTTAATTTAATTTCGGTTTCTAAAAACATGTATTATATTCAATCACCTGAAAAAAAAAATCTAGTTCCATTAATATGTGTCATAAGGTTTGACGAGGGATACATATATATTTGTACGCATTTATACTAAAATTTTATAACTAAGTATGTGAGATTTTGATAATAATATTCATTATCAAGGATTAATAAGGCATAAGTGGAATCGTATAAATGTAGTTATTAAAGCAATTTGTGCAACTTAGATGCTGATAATTTGTATTTGTTTCTGATCCAGATTTCTTTTTTATAATAAAACCTTATCAATGTATGTGTGTGAACCTACTGAGAAAGTTTTGTGAGGGGAAAAAAATCTTCATATTTTGATGTTTTCTCTGATTAAAAGCTAGAATTTTTATGCATTTAAAAAAAACACCATGTTGTGAGAAATATTGCTTATTAGTTATACTATTTTCTTAAATAATCAAAATGATATTCGTATCTTTTTAAACATGCATACTATAGGCATGACCAATTTTTGAATATGGGCATTTTTTATGATTTGTGATTTATTATGATAATAATACTAAATATTGTGCACATATCTCAATATTTAATATAGTTGTAGGATTCAGAAAGATTCTTGAAACATTTCTGATTAAAAAAAAATTTTTTTTTCTTATTTAAAAAAAAAATATTTCTAATATGGTGCTGTAATCATTCCATTAGTATGATTCTAGAGTAGACTGTAAGATGTGTAAAGTGTTTGATGTTATTTTAGTTCATAAATAGGATTTTTTGAGTATATGTTAAGATGTTGTGTAATATGTTTCATGACAACAGAAATTATAAGATAAACTGGTTTCACTAATACTTGTGTATAAACATTTAGTTTCTGTGGTATAGGCTATTAATAAAGTAGAGAACTTTCTTGTATTAAAGAGTTATGTAATCATTCGAAGAATCATTTGCATTTAAATAATTTGTAATTTAAGTACATCATATTTAGACAGATGAAGTATGCGGTTGTGTATTAGTAATTTCTCTCTTTAAAATTTGAAACTAGAGAATGTTAGTGTTATTTCTTCATACCATTCTAATGAAAGAAATGGTGTATATGAACATTGATTCTTAGTAAATATGAGATTTGAGTAAATATCATTGAATTATTGATTTGAGAGTTATTAACTAGATAAAGTGTAATTTGTATATATCTAATAGATAAATTGTGATTTTCTCATTTATTTTGATTTTTTTTTATATGTTAATGTTTTGTAGTATGTAATTCTGGCCAGAAGGGATTCGTACACTGTTAAAAAGGTAGTGTTATCTAGAACTTTAGGTGATATCTCCTGGTGAATATTGGAATGATTTGAGTTGATCTTCAAAGAACAGAACTCTTCCTTTATCAGAAAAAGTTCTCTCTAGAGGAAGGAGGAGTTTGTGGCGAATGTTGTTCCGGCACCAGTTGATGACGTTGGAGACCAGAAGCGAATGGTGTACTGCCTGAGATTGTAGGGGAGAAGGTCTGCCCAAAATGCCTTTCCCCTATGTTTCGAATAGACTCCTCTAGAGAGGGACATGCGAGAGAACCGGTTTTTGAGGGTTCCCGGCTGGAAGCAGAAGGCAGAAACGTGGTCTGGATGTAAGATGGTTTTTTAGATGTTCTTGTAAATAAATTGTACATATTTATATCTTTAGCCTGACTGTGAGTTTTCGTACCCAATACGCTACAGTAGAAAGATGCCTGATGAACCCATATTGATTTGGATTAATGTAAAAGTATATAATCTATTAAGGATTACATGTTCTGTAATTTTACTTAAAATGCTTAGAAGGGAAATTGGTCTGTAACCATCGGGATGATGACTATTTTTGCCGGGGGTTTTAATCGGAAAAACTATTGCAGCTTTCCAGTTATTTGTAAAATGTCTGAGAATTAAAATTTATTAATTAAATATGTTAGTATGAGAATAATTTTAAGTGGAAAATTTTTAACCATTTATTGGTAATATTATCGCTTCCTGGCGCTTTTTTATTGGGGAGCCTTTTGACGTAATCATTGATTTCGTCTGGGTTAGTAGGAGCAATGGGAAGGGGAGGTGGGTGGGAGAAAAATCTTCTAAAGTGTTAATAATGTTATCATCAATAGGGTAAATTTTATCATCAGGCCTTTTGTTTTCAATGAAATTATTTTTAAGTGTTAGAGCAAGTAGATTGGTTTTCTGTTCATCACTATTTGCGATGCCAGAACTATGAAGCTTAGGAATGTTAGAGCGTTTTTTGCGAAAAAAATTTTGGCACTTCCATAGGCTATTATCAGTTGCATTAAGAGCTTCTAACCTTTTAGTCCAGGAGTTTTGTGAATATTTTTTGAATGTTTTATAAGTTGTTCTTGTAGTCTATAGTAATTTGCTTTATGTATTAGATTTAGAGTTTTATTGTATTTTCTTTTAGCTTTATTTTTGAGGTAGATTAAGCCTTGCATGTGATTTGGAGTGAAAGAGTGTTGCTTGTTTTCTATTGGTTTAGAGGCTTGAAGGTGGGCGGAGCGAACGGTGGCAGTGAAAAGAGAAATTTTAGATTACAGCACATTTTGGCATCGGATGCCCGAGAAGTCAGACAGCCGGATAGAACGATTAAGATTATTACTAAAAGTTGACCAACAGGTGGTAACTGCTCTAGAATTATCACTGTGAATAGGGGCGTGGAGAGTAAAAATACCGGGTTATGATCGGAGGAAAGCTCCGGAATGGAGTCAATAGTATACGGGAAATGAAAGTTATTAATGATAGCAATATCGAGGGCGTTAGAGGAGTTATAGCCGTAACGAGTGGGGGTATCAGGATATGCAATATTTAAGTCCAGCAGATCAGCGAAGGTTTTTAATTGCTTTCCACGAGTGGAATTAATTGAGCAGTTCCACTCATTGTGTGTAGCGTTAAGATCACCGAAGATCACACAATTGCTGTTTGCCTGAAGGAGGTGTTCGATGTCGAGAGTAAAAAGTCTCTCGTCCGAACTAGGAGGAACATAAACTGAAATAATGGAGATGGAATTTAAGTGAGGTGAGGTTAGAACTACTATAGTAGCTTCGATGTGCTGGAGGGGTGGATGTGGGTAAGTTAAAATGAGGAATATTGCGTTTAATAAGAATTAAAGTACCGCCGCGTGCATTTCCGTCCGTGATGCGGTCGTTTCGATAACAGGTGTAGTTAGGTATGCTAATGTTGTTTGGGGGTCTCAGATGTGTTTCCTGCATGAGAATTAAATCGGGACAGTACTTCTCCAAGAAAATTTTAAATCCCATTATTTTGTTTAATATGCCGTTTGAATTTCATGAGCAAAGTTTCAGGCCAATCAAATTGTGATTAATCATCGTCTTTATCAAGGATTGCCTCTATTAGGGCGTATAATTCTTCTTTTTTTATTTTTAGGTTTTTCGGGCTGAGTGGGGGGATTATTAATAGAAAGTGCAGCAACTTGCTGAGTTAAGACAGTTAAAGCTTGTATCGTGTGTTGAAGGGCTTGCAATATAATAGCCTGTGGAGAATTATACTCTGGATTAAAATTTTGTATAATTAGGGGGGGGGGTTAATGATTCGATTGGCCTGGTTTTGCTGAGATGTAGCAGGATTTCCTCTTTTTAGTGTAGTTATTTGTTGAGCGTTTTTATTAGCAACTGTGTTTTTGTTTGCAGTGGCTTGTGTGCATAAGTGGTGTTTGGACGAATGATACTATCTACTACAGGGGAATAATTGTTGGTTGTAGTTTTGAAACCTTTACGAGGTTTAGGAAAGAGTGGGCATTTGGAGTAATTGGCCATGTGTCCGTACACATGGCAGTTAATGCAATATGTTTTTTCGATTCGTTTGATAACGCAGTCGCGTGTCTGGTGTGCCTCTCCGCACTCCAGGCAGCGCGGTGTGATGTGGCAATTTTCCGCCGTGTGGTGGAATTTGTTGCACGAATAGCATTGGGTTACCCCTTTGCCATCGTAGCCTTCAATTCTGATTGTTAAGTAGCAGAGTTTGGTGATGTGGAAAATTTTTAGATTATCTAGATTCCTGGGCAAAGTTACTAAAAAAACTGGAAGCGTCTGTTTAGTAATTCTTCCAATGAGTTGGGTGACTTTATCTATAGTAAATCCGAGTTCTATAAGATTGTTTTTAATGTCATCAGTGTTGGTGTCCTTCGGTAGTCCTTTGATTATAATTTTTATTGGTCGTCGATCTTTTGGTTTTATTACAACGTATTGGTATTTAAGTTGCTCCAAAACGTGGTTTAATGATCTGCATTCTTCAAAAGTGTTTGTGTATAGCTTAATGTTTTCTCCGGACTTTTTACTTCGGAAAGTGGGGATGGCGTCAGTTAGAGCTTTTAAGTGTTCCATGAAATGTTTTTCAATTTTCAGCAGGACCGGTGGTGGGAGTTTATTGGGCGTGGATTTATTAGTGTCGTCGTTTGTGATTTGTGGATTGTTTTCAGTGGTGTTAGAGGTTCCTGCTATATCTGTAGTTTCTTTAAGACTTGCAAATTTATTTTGAGTTTCTAAGTTAAATTTCGGAATTTCAAGTAAAGGGTTTTTGACAGTTTGTCTCGAATTAGGCGAGATGAATTCCTCTACGCTTTCCTTCCTTTTAATGGGGTTAACTTTAGATAATTCAGGAAATTCTGAAGAATTAACTTTGATTGGCGAGTTAAAGGGGGTTCCATGTATCGAGCAGCCAGAAGTATTACAGCGAAGTAGAGTGTTAAACTCACTTACCGCTGCGTCATGTCGTTCTTTTAGGTATGTCTGTCTGGATCAGTTCTTGCATCTCAGGGTCTTCCTCTTCCATGTAGGGTGCGAGGGAGTTTAAGGTGTGCGTCACTCCAGTGTGCATAATGGTGTACTTTCGGATGTCAGCATTGCAGAGTTGTAGAAAATAGCAGTGCGAAACTTGTGGGATGGAGGATCCTGAAGAGGGCAATGATACCGATTGTGCATAGTCTATAATCGTGGCCTGGTCAGTGGGGAGTTCCATGTCGTAATCCGTGAAGACAAAACGTGAGAAGAAAAAATGAGCAGTGAAATGCTGTAAAAATACAGCGACAGTTTAAAATAGTCATCGCCTAAATGATAGAAATTTTGAAATACGAAAATAGCAATGTTAAAGTAATCTTTCAAAATGATCGAATTGATCTGAATCTAACTCTAACGTAGCTTCAACAATTTACTCAGCCACAATGTGGAATGTCGTAAATGTCTCATTTTAAATCCAGAGTAAAATATATGCGAAATTATAGGCAAAAAAAAAGAAAGAAAGAAAAGAAACTACGTTTCTTCACGTTTCTTCACGTCACAGGGATATGGATTTGCAATAGATACTCCATCCCTTATCTGATTAGTATTTTGGCGCTGACAAGAGGAAAACCTGAGTGGAAAAGCAAAATTCACTGAGTTTGGTAGGGTAATGCAGGCGAATGACGTCACAGTCTGGGGGTAGTAGTCTTCTGATTTAGGTGGGAAAAAAGTCCTGAGAATTTTGACAGTCAACTGGGAGCTGTAGTGTAAACACTGTCATTAGTTGATAGCAATAAGTGAGAAAGCTCTCTAATGGCTGCCCTAAAGTTGGGGAAATTGAAATAAGAGATAGCTTGCCTGGTTGGTGCAGCGATGAGAAAAATTTTAAGTCAAGAATTACAAAAATTAAAGATAAAAATATGGAGTAAAAAATTTAGAATGAATAGTTTGCATTTTCAACAACGGTGATTGCGAAGCAATACTATTAAGGGGGATTATAAGAATCCAGGGGTATTCCCCTGGGTCTTTTAGTTTTGTCATTTAAGTAGTAATTTTGAATGTCTATTAAATTTAGATTATTGGTATTGGGAAGATTATTAAAAAATTTAATTGCAAGAGTTTGAATAAAGTTTTTAAAAGGTTTAATATCAAGGGCTTTATAGATGTAGGAGTTTCTGGTGTATCTACCAGCTCTAGTTATATTTCTAAAAAATGAATTTCGCGAGACTTCAAGAATTTTAATATTAGTATTTGCTGCGTAACCCCACACAGGGCAAGCTTACCTTAAAATGGGACGCAAAACAGCAGTGGAGAAAAGAACCTTGTTGTTGAGAGTCATATCAGAATTCCGGTTAATTAGAGGGTAAATTAATCTAAGCGCGATCCGGAATTTATTTCTTGCATGTAGAATGTGGTGTTTCCAAGTGAGTGCTTTATCTAAAACGATACCTAAGTATTTTGTACTCTGAGACCAGTGTAGTGGTGGAAGCAAGTATGAAAAGGGAGGCAATTTTATAAGTAGAAAAAAATGTCAGAAAAGCAGCAACCACTGATAATTTGACACGAATGAAATAAATATACGTCGATGACGTGAACAAAGTGATATAACTTTCGCTTGTTAATGTTCAACTGTCTTTATGAGACTGTCAGTGGGAGAGACCTTGAGGATTCTGGCGGGAAGTACTATTTGTTAGATTAGTGGCAACTGCATTAGTTGGTTGCAATAAGTGAGAAAGCTCTCTAATGGCTGTCCTGAAATTGGGATAATTAGGATGAAAGTGGAAAAGAAAAAGCTTGCCTTGTGGGTGCAGTGATAAGAAATTAAGTGATACAAAGAGTTTACGAATTAAAAATTAAGATGGGGAAAAACTTTAGAATATTTAGTTTGCATTCACCACCGGTTAATGAAAATGATTAATATTAAAAGGGGTTGTACGAGTCTAGGAGTATTCTCCTAGGTCTCTAAATGGAATCGTTTTAAGTTATAATTTTGAATATCAAGTAAATTTAAATTATTAGTATTGGGGAGGTTATTAAAAAATTTAATTGCGAGAGTTTGGATGAAGTTTTTAAAAGGTTTAATTTCAAGGGCTTTATAAATGTAAAAGTTTCTGGTATATCTACCAGCTCTTGCAATATTTCTGAAATAAAAGTTTTGAGAGACTTCTAGTATTTTAATATTTGTATTAGAGCTGCTTAACCCCACACAGGGCAAGCATAACTTAAGATGGGACGCAAAACAGCAGTGCAAAGAAGTACCTTATTGTTGAGTCATTTCAGAATTTCGGTTTATTAGTGGGTAAATTAATCTAAGCGCGATCCGGAATTTATTTCTTGCATGTAGAATATGGTGTTTCCAAGTGAGTGCTTTATCTAAAACGATACCTAAGTATTTTGTACTCTGAGACCAGTGTAGTGGTGTGGAGTATAGCGTGGGAGGTGTGCAAGGCTTTCTTCTCCTGGTAAAAAGCACAGCAACCGTTTTTTCGAGATTGATTTTTATCTTCCATGTATTAAAGAAATTTTCCAGGAGAGAAAGGTGTTTATTTAGAGCGAGTATGATTGTGTTGTGATTTTTGTAACAGGCCGTTATACATTTGTCGTCAGCATAGAGGTTTATCATTGTTTGTGGATGTGTGGGCATGTCGTTTATGTATAGATTAAATAAAATTGGGCCAAGGAGACGCCTGTGGGCAGCCAATATTTATGTTGTGCGTGTCAGAGGAAAAGAAACTAGTCTTACAGTAGTCGTATATGATGTGTAAGATCTGACATGTTATCTCGTGGTAAATACGCAATAGTAAATTAAATCCCGAAAAAAATGAATCAAGTATTATTGGAAATAATTTCCTATCGAATAATTATATCTTTAATGAAAAGTGTATTTATTTAACACAAGGAGTAATGCAATTTTTTATTAAATTATTCTTGTTCGATTTAGGGAAGAGTGGGTGCAATAGTCTTGAAAATGGACAAATAGGGTTTTCGGTGGCCATATACATTTCTCCGAATCAAACGGTTCAAAAAATTAAAGATTTCCTGCATTTTGTACTTTTACCATATACCGAAGAAGAGAGAGAGAGAGGTTCTGCTCTTTTAAAAACAAACTATCACTCATTTCCCATGATTTTGAGTGGTGATTTCAACGTTAACTTCAGTTTGCCAGAAGCTGAGCCACTCATAGCTTCTTTGACCGATGAACTAAAGCTCGAAATGGATACAAATCAAAATATTTCGACGACTTACAGTGGTATTGTTATTCACGCTGTTTTTCAACAGTTTTTAAATACTTTGAAATCACAAGTATATATGTCATATTTTACTTATCATAAGTCTATTGTATCCACTCTTCCCCAAATTTAACAAAAATAAATATTTTTGATAAAAAATTGCATTATTTCTGAATAAAATTTTCATTAAAGATATAATTATTCGATAAAAAATTATTTCCAATCATACTCGATTGAAAACTCAATTCAATCTCACTCAATTCAATCTCACTCAATTCACTCACACTCGATTCAATCACATTCAATTCAATCAAACTCAAAATCATGGGAAGCGAGTGATATAGTTTGTTTTTAAAAGAGCAGAACTCCATCTCTCTCTCTCTCTCTCTCTCTTCGGTATATGGTAAAAGTACAAAATGCAGGAAATCTCTTTAATTTTTTGAACCATTTGTCTATTGTTAAAAAAATTTGAACTGTTTGTCCATTTTTAAGTCTATTGTATCCACTCTTCCTCAAATCAAGCAAGAATAAATATTTTTGATAAAAAAATTGCATTACTCCTTGTGTTAAATAAATAAAATTTTCATTAAAGATATAATTATTCAATAGAAAATTATTCCCAATCATACTTGATTCATTTTTTTCAGGATTTAAGTTACTATTGCGTATTCTTATTTAGATATTATTCTTATTCTTCTTATTATTATTTACTTTTTAGTTCGATTCACTATAAAAGCGTGTTTTTTAGTTTTTTTAAAACTATAATTTTTATTTCATTTTTTAGTTCGACCTACTATAAAAGTCTGTTTTTTTTTAGTTTTTAAAACTATCATTTATTCTTAGTTGAATTTATCCTTGAGTTCGATATTTGAAACAAGAATTATTTGG
This sequence comes from Trichonephila inaurata madagascariensis, assembly GCA_019973955.1. Lineage (NCBI taxonomy): Eukaryota > Metazoa > Arthropoda > Arachnida > Araneae > Nephilidae > Trichonephila > Trichonephila inaurata. The sequence goes on along the minus strand of BMAV01017487.1, from coordinate 45,569 downwards.
CTGCTGGAATTATTCTTGTTTTTGAAGGGATATTGATTAATGGGTCTGAAGGGTATTTATTCTCTCCGTTATCGTTATATTTCAAAGATTCCGTCTTTATAGATACAGGTCTATCTAATAAAAGTGTCTTAAGAAGAAATATTAAATGTCAATCGTATTACATCACCTTTTAAACGTATTGCTATAATGTTAATTCTTATCATCACTTCTAAACGTATTGCCTTATAAAAATAAGAAATATTTAGCAGTTAGAACATAAGTTATTTTTATTCACATGCAAGAGCTTTTTTTCCCTCACATAAAGAACACTTCCTGGGTTTGTATTATTTGTATTAATAACCAGCGTTTTCATTTTTAGGATTGCACTTTTTTAAGGAGTAGGGTCTTTTAGTCGCCATATCTGGAATTAGTCGCCAAATTTGGAATTTGAGTATGAAATTAGTCGACAAATCTGGAAACAATATAATGAATAAGTCGCCAAATCTGGAAAACCTTAAAAAGGTTATTTTCGACGATCCTAATCAGGACAATGAACAAAATTCTGAAATTATTATATTCTCATCGTTCCTTGACAAGTGTGCAAAATTTAGAATTAATCTGACCTTTTAAAGTGGGTAAAAATCGAGTCCAAAGATTTCATTACATACAAGTGACACTTATAAAAGCGTGTTAAAAAACAAATTAGCCACCGAACACATCGCTATTTAGCCAACAATCTAAGGAAATATTTCAAAAAGGCACGCTTTTGCTGCGAGTTTTCACCGTAATGCATACGCTGCTAATCATACAACCGTTGATAGATACTCCTGGGTGTGACTTATGAAACAGTCATGGATTCACACCCTCTTGGAGAGGTTGGCACACCCTTGCAGCTTGGCGACAAAATACGTTTCTGCGCATGTGCACTATAAAGTTTATATTTACATTTGTTTGTTTATATTTACGGACTGGAAGGCCTAGGTTCGATGCCCGTGCCGCCAAATACCCTCCGAGTACACGCGGAGTACGTGCTCGTTAAATCAGTGGGTCCGAAAGTCTTGTGGGCTGAATCACGAGTGCAGGGAACTGGAGAAAATTTCCCTCCAATTCAGTTCCATGCCTAAATTTGGAGATGGAGATCGGTGGTGTCGCCATCTATCGTTCCTTCGGGAATTTCTCCAAGCTAAATCGTACTGTCACCTGTATGATGCTCAAGGCTAAGGCCTAACGACAGGCGTATTTCTAGCCCATTGCCACGATGAGTTTCGTGGGCCTCGATCTGACAATGGCAGACATGTGGCATGAGCAACCACTACAACATTTGCACTTGGTTTACGCGGAATATGTGTGCGCATTGTGGCTGAATGCATGATAATCTCTTAAGTCGCAATGCCATTTAATTTGAATTCTTTTTTGCTTCTTTCCCATGATAACTATTTGTTTTGAATTTATTGTCATCCAATAATCGGATCATCAAGTTTTGCTTCGTGTGATTGTCTTGTAGTTTTATGAAGTTCTGAAGATAAATTAGCTATCAAGTTATTTTCTAATTTAACCGTGTGTAGTGTTTCCTCCCTTCACCAGGAGGCGCACTGTGCTCCCCTCCGGGAAGAATGTGGTTTTTTTTAGTATAGAGGTGTAAGCTTCTCGGCACCGGCGCGTTAGGTCGGTGGCCATTTTTGAAGTATTACCCGCGTGGGTCACTTAATTTTAAAAATTATTTTTTTAAGTTCATAATAAATTGTGCTGTCCTCAAGAATATGTCTGTTGATGAAAGTACAACAACATCACACACTTGGCCACAACTTATCACATTGGCGCAGCCGACAGGATTCGACGCCTGAGGGAGTCAAGACATCAAAAGAAACTACGAGGTAGGCAATCCTTTTGCATCGTTTTGAGCGAATTCAGCAGATTTTTTTTACTAAATTTTCTGGGTTAATTAATTCATTTAGTATAATTCTGTCTAATCATGTTTCGCGGAGCTAGAAAGGAAGAATTAATATTAATTGTGGATGAATTGGGGGAGAAAGTAACTCCAGAAATGAAAGTGTTAGATTTAAAAATTTTAATTTTAAATAGCGAAAAGTATAAAACCAATAAAGAGTTTATTGATGACTATTTAGATTCGATTATTGCAGATAGAAAATCGAAGGAAGAACAAGCCCGTTTAACGACAGAATCGCAACTTGAGTTTGAAAAAATACAACTGGAAAAAGTTAAATTGGAAATAGAATTGGGGAAAATAAATTTAGAAAGGGCAAAATTGGAAAGTCAAAGGGATAGCAATGTGTTGCAGCGTACAAATCCCGAAACAAAGCAAACTTCAATAGAAAATTTTATTGTAAGTGTTCGTACATTGACTCTTCCGATTCCTAAAAAACAAGAGGGGTGGAATTTATTTTTCTCTTCTTTAGAACGTTCATTTAAAACCAAAAATGTGCCGGGTGAATTTAAGGGAGAAATTCTTTTAAATCTGCTAGGAGAAAAAGCCAAAAATATTTTAATTTATGTAAAAGATGAAGAAATAAGCGACTATGATAAATTAAAAAGTTTAGTTCTAAGAGAATTTGAGCCAACACCTTTAATTTGCTTGCAAAATTTTCAAAAAGCGAAACGAATGCCAAATGAAACGCATGTTCAGTTTGCATCTCGTTTGTTAACCAATTGGGATCAATACTGTAATTTGAGAAATGTAAATGATTTTGATTCTTTAAAGGAGTTAATTGTTAGCGATAAATTATATCAAACGCTAGATAATGATACTGCCGTTCATATAAATATAAAACAGGAGCAAAATTGGTTCAAACCAATTCAAATGGGAAAAGAGTGTGACATGTTTTATGCTTGTAAAGGAAGATCATTTTCGGAATTTTCACATAGAGCATGTCATAATCAGAATGACTTACGAAAGGATTCTAAATATATCCCTCCTAACTCGAGACGGGAAGTAATAAATCTCAATTCGAAAGAAAATAAAATTAATAACTCAAAACAAAGCGTAAATAAAAAAATAGAATGTTACATTTGCGGCGAAAACCATTTAGCTCGAGACTGTAATAATAAATATTCTAAATTAAAAAATGAGAAAAAAAGAAACTTCTCAAGTGCAATATGTACAACCGAAAGTTGACCTTGAGCCTTTAAAATATGTAACTGTTTATATTAACGGGAAAGCAATAAATTGTGTTTTGGATAGCGGAACCCAGATTTTTATATGTAATTCCGATACCTTTCCAGATACTTGTAATGATGAATTCGGAAAAATTACTTTAAGCTCTGCATTTGGAGAGAATGTAGAAGCAAAACTAATTAAAACCACTATAGCTCTTGATAATAATTCTTTGAATCATCCAATGGATTGCTTGGTAGCGATCACAGATAAATTAAATGCTGAGGCTTTAATACCTCCTTCTTTATATGAATCTTTGTGTTCAATAAATGACGAAAGTAATAAAAAAGAAAATGAGATTTTTGCCGAATCGGATAGTTCTATTACGTTTTCAAATGATGAAAATGAAGCAGAGGGCGAGAAAGATATATTTTATGTTGAGAGTGACTTAGCTAATATAAATTTTAATTCGGATTACACTAAAATGAAAGATGAGCAGAATAATTGTGATTCTCTTGAAAAGGTTCGTGCAGAGTTAAAATTAGATAAAGGAAATTTTTTATTAATTGATGGGTTAATTTATCACAGGGGTAAAATTCTAAATGAACCAATCATGCAATTAGTTTTACCGCGTTGCAGAATAGATAAAGTAATGAAGCTAGCCCATGAGTCAGTTTTTGGAGGTCATATGGGAGTTAAGAAAACAAAAGAGAGGATAAAATATAATTTCTTTTGGCCAAATATGTCTAGGGAAATTGCTGAGTTCGTCCAGACATGCAAAGGGTGTTAGCTTCGGAAGCGTGAGAAAATTGGAGATAGAGCTCCCATTACACCTATTGTCCGTCCTGAGCTTTCCTTTGAGATTGTAAACATAGATGTGATCGGACCTATTCAACCGCCATCTGGCAGAGGGCATAAATACGTTCTTTGTATGATGGATCAACATACACGTTGGCCTGAAGCAGTACCACTTAGATCCCTAACAGCCAAAACTGCATGTGACTCTCTATTAGAAATATTCTCGAGGACTGGAATTCCGAGTATAATTGCCAGTGATCAAGGCACAAACTTCAAGTCGGCTTTAACCCAAGAATTTACCAAAAGGATTGGATCTAGTCCTAGGTTTTCCTGTCCTGGATACCCGGCCAGCAACGGACTAGTTGAAAGATGGAATAAGGTATTGAAGGACATGCTTCATCACGTTATTCGTGAAGATCCAAGAAGCTGGGATCGACAATTACCTTTTCTGCTGTTTGCATACCGTGAAGTACCGAACACTACTACTGGTGTATCACCATTTAGGTTACTTTATGGCAGAGAAGCTCGAGGGCCATTGACAATTCTTAAATCATCCTGGGCAGGCGAAATACGTCTTCCGACGAACATTTCCCAATCAGCTGCTGATTACCTTCAGAAAATGAAGATAAAAATGGAAAAGGCTGCTGAGAGTGCATCTTTAACTGCTGCTCAGAAACAAAAGGCTTATGGAGATTATTTCAACAAGAGGTCATCAGTGAAGAATTTTAGCATCGGAGAACAAGTTGTTTTGCTGATACCAGATTCTAGTAATAAGATCTATGCGAGATGGACTGGACCTGGAGAGATAATTCAATACCATCCACCCCATTCATATAAAGTTAAACTGCCCGACGGAACTGTAAGACATGTTCACGTGAATAAGATCAGGAAGTATCATCCGCGTGCACTTGCAGTTGGAGTTATTTTTGAAGATGACCACGAATTCGGAGAAATCCATCCCACTCCTGATTTATCGAGGTCCACATCTGAAAGAGTTCTACATGAAACCGATCTGAATCATCTGAAGGAGACTGAGAGAGAACAAGTGCTAGCAATTCTTCTAAAACACCAGACACTATTCACAAGTGATGTGAAAATAGCCAAAGTAGGGACTCATCGAATTCGCTTAAAGCCGAACATTGAACGTAAAAAGCCGTTCGTATATCGCATCCCAGAGTCCTTGAAGATTAAAGTTGATGAGCAGATAGAGGAGCTTTTGCGACTTGATTTAATTGAAGAATCTGACGCAAAAATAACCTATCCAATTGTTTGCGTTAACAAGAAAGATGGTACCCTGCGACTCTGCGTTGACTTCAGAGCTCTTAACTCGGAGAGTGTTTCTGATGATTTTCCTGTGGAAAATGCAGTGGAGCTCATACATTCTATTGGAAGAGCCAATATCATCACAACGTTAGATCTCTTGAAGGGGTATTGGGCTATACCCATGGCTGAAGACAGCAAAAATCTTACATCTTTCAAGACTCATCGGCAACAGTACCGTTTCAAGGTGATGAGTTTTGGTTTGAAAAATGCATCTGCTACATTTCAGCGTGAAATGAACAAAGCATTATCGTGTTATAGAGAATTTTCACGTGCCTACATCGACGACATCGCAATCTTCTCCAAAAATTGGGAAGAACATCTTTTTCATCTGGATACTGTTTTAACGAAACTTTCAGAGTTAAATTTCACTGTGAATCTAAAAAAGTGTGCCTTTGGAAAAACTCAAATTAAATATTTGGGTCATATTATCAGTTCTGGTAAGCATGAACCAGATCCCGAAAAGACTGCAATTATCAACAATTTACCAGTGCCTAAAACGAAGAAGGAGCTTCGTAGTGTACTTGGACTGTGTAATTACTATCGCGAGTATATTCCTAAATATTCAGAACTTGTGTATCCATTGACAGAACTCACCAAAAAGAGAGTACCTGATTCCATCCCATGGACTGAGAAACATGATTCCTCTTTTCATCTTCTGAAAAAGGCGTTAGTGGAAGCTCCTTCGCTGTACTCTCCAGTACCTGATAAACCGTATACTATTCATTCAGATGCATCGCAAATTGGCATAGCTGCTTGCCTTTCACAAAAATGTGGTGATAAGTGTTACCCAATTGCTTATGCAAGTTAAAAATTGAGCAAGACTCAACAGTCTTGGTCAACTATTGAACGAGAGGCATTTGCAATTGTATGGAGTTTAAAGAAGTTCGAAGTATGGGTATTTGGGACTGAAATTGAATTTTATACTGATCATAACCCTTTGCCTTACTTAACAAAAAGTGCACCACAATCTGCAAGGCTACAAAGATGGGCTTTTGCACTACAAAAGTTCAATGGGACAATCAAACATTGTCCTGGTGTGAAAATGCCTCATGCTGATGCACTCTCCCGATTGGTGTAACAAATGTGCTTTTCAATTGTAAAAAGAAATTTTAGATTTAGTGAATAATTATTTTCTTTATCTCCTTTTGTGTATCTCATTATATATTATTTGTGTGTCTATTTACATTTTTTTAAAAAAAATGCTAATGTTTCTTTTCTAATAATATTTCTTTATATTAATGTTCTTTATTCTGTGAATTTCTTAAATTTCAATTTTTTTTATTATTATGGTATAATTAATTATATCAAAATGGTATTCTCAATTTAGTTTTGTGTAATTTCTTATATATACTTATTTTTTATATTTTTTTCATGTGTGAAGTAATGCTAGTTACTTGTATATTAGTGTATGATATGAATGTATCTTATTTTATGCTTTATAGTCAGATTGAGTATCATGTGTGACACATCAATCTTGTGTGGGGGTTGTAGTGTTTCCTCCCTTCACCAGGAGGCGCACTGTGCTCCCCTCCGGGAAGAATGTGGTTTTTTTTAGTATAGAGGTGTGAGCTTCTCGGCACCGGCGCGTTAGGTCGGTGGCCATTTTTGAAGTATTACCCGCGTGGGTCACTTAATTTTAAAAATTATTTTTTTAAGATCATAATAAATTGTGCTGTCCTCAAGAATATGTCTGTTGATGAAAGTACAACAACATCACACACTTGGCCACAACTTATCACAGTCAATTGAAGTTTTTTTTTTTTTTTTTTTTTTTTTTTTTTTTGTAGTTGAATATTTGAAGTTGCATGTAAAATTATTTTTAATTAAACATATGTTTCTCACAGTGCATTGTGTATTCCTATAAAACCCCTATGCATTTTTAGTCCCCCAAGAATTTTTTGTATATAGTTCTACAACTTCTTGTATGAATAATATACTTTAAATTATTTATTGAAAGTATAAAATATCACCATATCAGAAAATATATTCCACAACAGTTCCTTAGTAAGTTTTAACCTTTATTAATATTCTATAATTTTTAACTTCTAAAAACATTAAAATCAATGTTCTACATCAGATAGTAAGTCTGGCAGCTGTTAATTCATTTTGTGTACTTTTATATAAATGAATAAGGTAAAACAAATATTTAAAGTGTTTTCTATTGAAATATACAAACTGCATATTTGTATATACAACAAAATTTGTTTTTCTATGCAAACTATTTGTGAATAGTCTCGATCAGGTGTGGCCAACCTTTTTGGGAAGAGTGCCACTTTCAGACAAAAAAATAGTTTTGCACATGTCATTTCCAATTTTAAAATATAATAAATATGATAAAAGTACAAACTTGTGGGTTTTATTGTTAATAATTTTTTTACCAAGTAATTTGTATTAGTGTTACTTCACTCTTGAAGATACTAATAAAATGATGTTGTTTTAAGTGCATATCCGCTAATTTTGAACACAATTTTGCTTTTATTATGTTCGTAGAAAACATTTGTTCAGAAACATATGTTGATCCAAACCTACAGCAATATCTGGCAGCCAAATCGTGTAAATTTGGGAAATTAATTTTTGAAATTCAAAATAATTCAGATCACTTGCAGTTGAAATAAGTTCCTTATGTTCGCTTTTCAGTGTAGTAGGGTGCTGTAGGTCAATTTCGATTTCAGGTGAGTAACAATTAACGTCTAGCAGAGAAATTGAAAATGGGTCTGTGAAAAGATTAAGCCTTTTTTTCATAATCTTGAAAATCACCCCTAGAACTGATGGAATCCTACAAAATGAATGTTAAACTTTTAAATCTATCATAGCTCCGAGCATAAGATAATGAATGGTAAGGTAGCTAATGGAGTTTTTGGATGGGGGGGGGGGGGAAAAAATATATATTCTACAAAAAATAAACAATATTTTAAACTATAATAAATTAATAAAAAAATTCTTTTAATAACTTAGCTGTGTTTGTTTTTTACTGCAAGGTATTTTTACATCTGAAATCATTTTTGACGTTTGTCACTTAATGTCATCTCGTCATCCAATCTATTTCCATGTATTGTTTTTGTCGTAGCATTCAAAGAGAAACATTTTTCATCTACATAATGTGAAACAAATGGCATTAGATGTTTCACAGCTCTTGGTACTTTAAGGATATTCTTTTCTGTCGGTCCAAAAATGTATACCAACTTCACTAAATTTTATTTTCAATTGAGTGTCATTCGATATATCAATTTGATGTTTCTTTCATCAGGAGAGGTGTCAGTCTTGAAAGGGATTTTGGATTCAAGATAATTTTTGTTTTTGAACAGGAAGTTTTCAAGGAATGGTTTTTTTTTTTTTTTTTTTTTTTTTTGCATTACTGATAAATGTTGGACCAAACTGATTTTTACATTTTTATTGAGATTAATGTTGTACTGTTTATTAAAATATTATGCAAATTAGGGAACTATTCAATATCATCTTTCAAAATGCCTTCTGCTCAAAATTTTACTTTGCACCTTGAAAATAGTAATACTTGTTTATTGCAGTAATGTGTTAAGCTAAGTGAAATTGGGGTAAAAATACCTGTTACATACACACACAACTCTCTAAATCCAAACTGCTTCATGTAATTTTTGATCGAATTGAAGTTATATTTCTATTAATTTTTGCCTTTAAGAACTCAATCTTTAAAAAAATTAAAATTTTGACTCCGCAAATATAGTGATCACTTGTGAAACCCCTGTTAAAGTTCCAGGAATCCCAGGTTGAAGACCTTACAACTTTTTTGACTCATTGAACCCTTAAAACTAAAAGATGTTTTCGGAGAACCCCATTTCACATTTAGATGAATAAATCTAAATACATTAAAGTAATATTTAAAGTATATCAACATGTTACAGGTACTTTAAGTAAAGAAATTAAAAAGGTATTGTATTTATTATATTAAAAAATTTTACTGTAATTTTACTTTACTCATTATTAATACTTGTCTACTAATTAATACTGGTCTAGATGATAGCCTTCTAACTGCTTCATAAATGAAAATTCTTAGATTCCATTGCAAAGGGTTATTCAAATCAAATTCCTTTGAAAAAATTGTATTGGTTAAAACTTGATAACTGCTTGGGCAACGTGAAAATGGCATAACAATTGCTTTGCTTCAGGCCAAACTGCTGCCAATGCTCCTTTTTCTGCTGAAGAGTCATCACTCATAAAGACTTCTGGATACTATATTTTAAATAAAAGATGTAGTTTATACATATATACAAATACATGCATAAGAAAGATAATTTGAAACACATGGCATACAGGTGGTCCTTAAATATTGAAAATATTTAGAAAAGTATACAATATTTATAAATAATTTCACAATTCGTTACAAAACGTTGCAGAAACTAAAAAATAAAATATGAAGGCCACCATCATTAAGAAATTTTTTGAACCAGATAAAAAAATAATAATAATTTATCTCATTCAATAGAAAAATAAAAGCTATGAGCAGAACTATTTCTTTTACTGTGTAATATAGTAAGTATACATAAGCAGATCATTTGTGAAAATATAATTTTAACAATCTGCATGTGCACAAACTAATAAAATGTAAATAAATATAATTTCAGCTTAGCATATACATGATAAATACATATTGTTCACTTAAATAAATATATTATATAGTAATACAAAATTTAAAACCTCCTTACATCTTGTCCCCAAAACATTGGGGAAAGTTCATTTTCAACAACTGAAATGCATTGATATAATTCTCAATCGATTGGGATGCATGAATCATAACTGCAAGCGGTAAAGCTCCAACTTTTGTCGCTGATAATAAGATTGGTTATTGTTGAAGAAGATGCCTCACAACTTGAAGTTAAATCGATGAAAATTATTTCTCTAGATGAAGATAAATGATGATTTCTCTTCATCAGTGGTGTCACAAGCAAAACTGCCCAAAGATGATCCTCATAAACTTTAACGGTTGTGCCTAAATACAGATAAATTACTTTATATTAATACATGTAATAATAAGTATGAAAATGAAATATTAAACAAAATATATAAAAAGTATCACTTTTCCAATATTTCTTGGAAAATAAATAAATAGCAGCAAATCTAAAAGGAAGTTTAAAAATATGTCACATAAGTTATTTATTTACTACAGTATTTATGAATGCATTATTTTTACTAGAAATATAATATTTTAGCTACCTCAGTTGAACTTCTTCAACATGTTCTTAAAACAGATTACTAGTTGTTAATAAGCTAAAGTGTTACACCTTAAAATGTTTGTAACCTATTGTTAACATGCAGTTCTTGTGTGATTTAATAACTTTTTTTAAAACTCTTAGCTTTAGATATTCTTAGAAAAATTATTATGAAAAACAATTAAAAACTGGAAAAATTAATGTTACTGATGTGTTATAAAAAATAAACAAATAGCAAAATAGTAAAAGAAGTAATTAACTCAAATAAAAAAATTACTAACCATATTATGATTTACACATAACATTTCCCCCCCTCCCAAAAAATAATTTTAGAATCTTGTAAAATTTTTCATAAGGGTTTACTTAGAATCATTTCAAATATGTTAAGCAAATACTTTGCTTGTATGAAATAAAAGAACATTCTGTGAGCCAACAAAAACAAAGATAAAATATTTACAATAAATAATTTGCATGTGAGAATAAATCAAACTAAAATTTACTCATTGATTCATAAAATTGAACTGTTTCTTTTAGTTTGTCAAATGGATTAATTGAACTGCCTAAGTTAGCATCCCTCCAATATTTATGTATGTAATATATTTGATTATGAGTAGGCATTAGCTAAGCCCATAAAATTATCTCCTAACAAAAATTTGTTTTCATGAAAGCGAATGGCTTCAATTGGTGACATCCCATTTGAAAAGTATTGGTAAAACTGTTGACAAACCTGAAAAAGTTGAAACACATTAGTATTAATATAGTACTATTGCTATTATTTTTAAGACGAAGCTATTTTTTAAAATTAAAAATAAATTACCTCATCATTAACTCTTAGCATCCTTAAGGTTTCTGGTGATGTTGTATTATGACTATGAGAAGTAAT
>BMAV01017487.1:5045-22758 GCA_019973955.1 Trichonephila inaurata madagascariensis | reverse complement strand
CCAGGAAGCTTCGGTACGAGCGAATTAATTGAAAATACAGATGAACAACAAAACGTCTTTAATATTATTCAGAGATTTATATGCAATGTATACAATACCGGTAATGTAATTGATGTTGATGTTCATCGACTTGTATATGTTACCGGCAAAGTAGGAAATCCGGAATTCTATAGAATGCCTAAAACTAGCCGGCAATGTTGAAATGATTTTTATTTCATACATTGCCTAGGCATTCTATAGAATGCCAAATGAGAAACCGGCAAAGTATGAAATACAGCAATTAGCTGAGTCGTTGGTGGGGGAGGAGAGCGAGGGGATGACTTGTGTGTACTCGCGACCCTTTGATTGACAGGGGAGAATCTCATGATTTCACCCCTGAAGGTCACCGCCTATATGTCGCAGGGAAACGATGAAATTAGGGCTTTCGTCAAATCTCTATAGGAGATGATCAATTCACGAAAGATGTTAAAATATATTCTCTTTGTCTTTTCCCTATTGTAAGTAAGTGAATTAGTTAAATCCCCAAACTGTTTTAGTGAAAGGATGAAATGAAAAAAAATATGCCACTTTTGACCTCCCAAGTGTCTCCCCTCCCTGGACAGCATATTGCTAATATTTTAAAATAACGTCTCTTCAATGTCATTTCCATAATGATAGTAAGTGATTTTTATTACACCCTGAACTGTTTCAGTGAAATGATGAAATGAGCTAGTCAGGATTTGCATTGGCAAAATGCTGTCCGGGTGGAGGGGGGGGGGAGACACCTGGGAGGTCGAGTCCTTGTACTTCCGAACCATATAGGTCAAAAATACTCGGAGCTATGGGGAATTTAAAAATTTTTAAAATTGTTTAAAAACGTGAAAGGGGGGGTGAAGGAATGGGGCTATTGGGATAAAATTACATATTTGAAGAGCTCATAGGGAGAACAATCGAATCCAGCCGGTGCGGTCGACCAAGGTAGCATAGGATTCGAGTTATTACTGGGGAAACCCTGTAGGGGGAGAGCACCGGAGGGAGCCAATTCCACGTACGGCTCGCGCATACACGAAAATATGTCGTACCTCCAAAAATCAAGTCCCAAGCTCAATTCCTTAGGGCGGGTGAAATTTTTTCAGACCCCATAGGATTAACATGGGAACATGATAGTTTAGTGCTTAAGCCCTCCCCATGCCTACACAATGGGAGTCAAGTATATGGCTGGATGGGTCTCGACGAGTAGAACAGTTGGTTCAAATTTCAAGTCCGAGACTCAAACAGGAGCCAAGATATTGTGGATTTAAATAAATTTTAAAAATTTATATAACAATTGTTTAAGACAATTAAATTTGTTTAAGACATTTTTAGGAAAGTTACAAAATATTTCAGGTCAAATAATTAGTAAATACAAAAGGAGTATTATTTTAAAATGTTCCATATTTTTTTTTAACTTTCAATTTTTCTAAATTGTGTGAATAATTTACACAAAATTTCATCTCGTATTATTTTCTTGAATAAAAACGTTATATGTAATGCTAAAATAAAATTTTTAAATACATAAATAAAAAACAACAGTTCAAAGTATGCCAAGTCCTCTTAATAAGAAAGACAATAACCTTGTTCAGTACAACTTTCATTTTCTTTACGTATTTTGAATACATTTTTTTTTAATAGCACTCTTATTATTTTTCTAGTATAGCATTTGTATTTCTTAGGAATGCACGTCATTTATAAAATAGCCTTAGTATAGGACCTTTTTTCATACTTTGCCTAAATAGCATTTGGCATTCCATAGAATGCCTAGGCATTCTATACAACGCCTAGGCAAAGTATGTAATAATTCTCCTATTTCATACTTTGCCTAAAAACGTCAGGCATTCTATAGAATGCCTAGGCATTTTATAGAATGCCGGCATTTCATACTTTGCCGGTAACATATACAATCTCTGATGTAATCGAAGCTTTTAACCGAAAGAAGTTGCGAAATTTTGATGCTAGCAATCTACCACCTTGCAAAAGCGAGCTATTTATTGCAGCAGTTTCTGCGAGCAAACTATACATGTGCCATTTGGAACAATGCTCATCTGAAAAATCCAGCCACATAATCCATCAGAAAATAATGGCTGGGCATTCGAAAATGATAAATACCATTTTAAATGGTTTGAAGGGGATCAATTACCAAGTTATGTCAGTGATTCATTTAAAACTCAACAGGTATGCAATTAGTATGTCAAATTATTGTACATAATTTTTAAATTATTCATAATTATATAAACTTGCTTAATTTTTTTCGGAAAGTGATGGAGAAAGCGATATTGATGACAATCAAGCCACGGAATGAAGTAGTACTAACGAAGATGAAAATATCGACGACAATGATGTATGATTTTTACATGTAACAATACTTTTTTTGTACTTAGTAATAATAAAATAATATTTTATACTTTATATAAGACGCTTATAAACGTAATAAAACTATTTTTTCATTGGATTTCTTAAGCGATCGCAATAGACTAAACGCCCTATCTCACTCGCACCCGCTTGAACAGTTGCCTTAAACTCACACCTGCAGCAGACTTTCAATGTGTCGCAAGATGTAAAAACCATTAAAACTGTCCGGCTTTTGAGGTAACATCTTTTTATAGGTCCCCAAGTAACATGTATAAAATTCAGCTTCTATACTATAACGAAAGTATAATTATTATTTTTTTTAAGTTAAGGGGTGTCTGGCAGAGGGGGTTGCAACTACACTAAGTTCCGGCAATGGATGACGGGATTTCTAATGTTATTCCGAAGAAAATATAAAAAAAATTGAGCTTTATACTGTATGGAAGTTGAGGTACTATTTTATGCACCTTTACTACCTGCGCAAGTAACGACAATCCAAACTCCATACTCGCTGATCTTTCTTACCTGTGTTGGTGACATCCGCAAACTTTCAGCTTTTATAAAATAACGAAGGTCTGGCAGTCGTGGGCTCTTGGGCTACTAGCATAATGAGTACAACACTACTATATTAGAAAGAACTAAAACACCACCACAGTGCCTTGAAAATCATTATTTTCAGACAAATTTATAATCTTAAAATATTTACTAATGTATCTACTGGTGTGAGAAATGACAACATTTCTCCTTTAAAAGGTTCCAAGCTTTGCTTAAAAGTGGATAATAGACGTATTTAATATTGTGTTTGCCCCCTTCTCCGTTGCCTCGTTTTCCTTCTTCCCCCCTTATTAAGTCAGAGTTAATATATAAGTACTTTCAATTCTCTAAAAGATCGAACACACTTTACATTTCTGAGAATTTCAGATTACAGTTTATAGATGGCGCCCTATTACCATATTCTTTAATTTTTCAAATATTGTATTGTAAGTTTTAAGCTTTTTTACAATTTTTCTGTTCTAATACACTTAAATTTTACAGTGAGTACATACATTTAACCCTTAGATAATACACAAGAACGAAAATTTTCGATTTGCAAATTTAAAAATCTATTCAATATTGTGTCCTCGAAAATATTCTGTAAAACCTTAAGCTCCTTTCAAAATCCTGCAAATGACATTGGTCATTAAAAAAAAAAAAAGGATTTCACAAAATGCATGGGGAAAAAAAGGATTTAAAAAAAAACCTCACTTAAATTCTTCGTTTCCCAAATTGTCTCTTTTCTGCATACATTTCCCTAACCGCTTCTGAAATACTAGATGGCGCTGCAAAAACACATGGCATTTGGATGTTTTCCCATGATGACTCTATCCCTAATATGAATCAAGAAATTTTTTGATGTAGCACCCAATTATACATTAATTTTCTTTTCATTGTATAAAAAGTGAATAAAACAGTAAGTATAACAATTTAATCTCTGGTATTCTCTATTCTAAAAGATTTCAAATTAATTTATAATTCTCCAATCAATCAATAGAAAGTTGAATTCTAATGAAATGAATGATGACACATTATGTTATCGATGGAATAGTGTGAAAAATAAAGAAATGGGTCAGTTTATCACCAGATAACGCTGCGATCGTTTACATATTATAACATGAACCAGAGGTTCCCAAACTTTTTTGTCTCATAGACCCCTTGCGATGTTTTTCGGTTTTACCCCTACTTACCTAATATTAAACTTTTGCAAACTGATCAACTTAAATCTTTTTTTACAGCTTGTATAGAACTACTTAAAAAGTTTTATGTTTCGAACTGTAGTTCACAGTAGAGTGTTTAAACTTAAGAAACACATTTGATTAAAATTAAATTAAATTAAAATTTAATTAATATATGAAATAATCTATATAAATAAAAATGAATGTGTGTCTGTCTGTACGCGATAGATTCAAAAACCATACATCCAATCGCCGTAAAAATGTGGAAAATTATTAGGTATATCCCCGGGAAGGTTTTTGAAAATTTTTTTTTTTTAAATCAGAGTTGGGGTTCTATGTGCTTCCGGACAAATATCCCCAAAATATCAAAACAATATTTAATCTATAAATATACAGGAGAAAAGCGACTAACTCACTGACTAATCAAGATTATCTCCGGACTTGAAATTTGGTAGGCAGGTTCCTTTCATGGAGTAGACATCAGCTAAGAATGGATTTCGCGAAGATCGAACCCCAAGGGAACGTTATAGATAATTAGTTCCATTATTAAACTATAAGATGTATAGTCTTGAAACTCTTGGTACCCAGATTTTCCTTTCATAGAGTAAAGATCCCCTACAAAATGATTTTTACGAAAATTGACCTCCAAGGGGCGTTGAGGGTGCTTAAGGGGCGTTCTTCATAATTATTTCAATTTTTAAACTATTGAACGTACAGTCTTGAAATTTGGTAAGAGAATTCTTTTCATAAAGTAGAGATCTGCTACAAAATGGATTTTGTGAAAATCAAATCCCAAGTGGCGCTGCGGGGGCGTAAGGGGCGTTATAGATAATCTCATTTCCATTTTTAAATTTTTAGAAGTGCAGTCTTGAAATTTGATAAGCAGATTCCTTTCGTGGAGTAGAGATCCGCTATAAAATAGGTTTGGGGAAAATTGACCCCCAAGGGGCACTAAGGAGGATTAAGGGGAGTAATTTTCGTTTTTCAACTATTAGACCCATCAGCATGAAAATTAGAAGGTATGTTCCTTTCATGGAATAGAGTTCCTCTAACAAATAGTTTTGCGAAAACAGACCCCCCCCCAAAGGAGTGGGGTTGCGAGGGGTTAAGCAGAGTTATTGAAAAAATCTTGTTTTTGAATTTAACCCATTTACTTGAAATTTGTTGAGAACGTTTCTTTAGTTGAATAGAGTTCCACTAAGAATGGATTTTACGGAAATCAATTCCAGGGAGATGCGGGTGGAGTTATTGGGGCGTATTGATAGACAAAATTTCCTTTTTCGAACTGGTAGGCCTTTAATAATAAAATTTGGTTTGCATGTTTCTTTTGTTGAATTGAAATCCGCTAAGAATGCTCTCAAAGGGGTTACGAGGCGTATGGATGATAAAAATTCCGTTTTTGCTCTATTAAATTTACACTTGAAATTTAGCACGCATATTTATTTTATGGAGTTGTTTTGGCGGAAATCCACTTGATTATTGGGTTAAGTGAGCGCAAAAAATCTTTCTACTTCTATTTTAGATATTAATAGGAATTATAATTTCTGTCATTTTTATATCAAGAGGTGAGAGTTACAGCTATAAATATATTTTTCAGTAAAATCGAATTCTCATATGAATAATTTATATTTATGTAAACAGTATATATTTATACAACATCGTGAAATACCCAGTGAAGCGAGTGACTAACGGCTAGTTGTTACATAAAATAACTAAGCAACAAACAAATGTTTTTTTGTTGTTGTTGTTGTTGGGATGAATCTGTTGCTAGAATAACCAATTTTGAACACATTTGGCTTTAATCTTTTAAGGTTTAACTCTAAATCTTCTCGGTTAGTAGTATCCAATCTCTCTTTTTTTTCTTCCTGTTTTTATTTTGGAGATTGGCAAGCGCGCTGAAACTCCTCTTCTCTAGGAAAACAATTAAAAACTTTGTTGAGATGTTCCATAATTCGGGATAAACAACAGGTATATATCTTTTTAAAGCCAAAATTGCTGTGACATTCGTTTCTAAACTTTACTTTAAGATCTTCATTAGGGCTATTAAAATCAGTTGCTTTTGTAATCAGACTTCTTTAAAGTGGCAACATGAATTCATTACCTACTGTGATATTGCCATAGTCAAAGCATTCTCAACCCTAGATTCAAAATCTGAATTAAGGGCATTTAAATGTTTTCTGGCAGATTGTTTGTGACAAATTGAGAAACTGTTAAAATTTGCGACGTCCAGTTTTATATTCCTTTAGATTGTTTCTGGCTCACACACACAGGAAACACTGAAATAATGGCCCTTTTTAATAAAATTTATGCTGTCGTTTTGTAACTGCAAATTAACCCTAGAAAATTTAGTAAATAAAGCTATTAAATAGGTAAATCTGGTTAACACTTGATTAAATTATCTTTTAAAATTAAAGTCACGATCTGGTTTAGGCTATCGTAGACCCCCATTTACACCTCATGGACCCCTAAATTATTTTTTCACTGACGTGGATCCCTTGCAAGTCCTCATACACCCCTAGGGGTCCATATAGACCACTATGGGAATCACTGAATTAATCAATAACAGCTAATCGTATCACACTTTACTGAGGTATATAACTTTTTTTTATGTCTGCAAAATTAAAATTCTTTAAATTCAAAATGTTCAGAAAATATTTCAGACTGTTTTTAAAACTTTAAATATCGTCTTGATAAAAACAAAAAATATTGAAAATGAAATAATGGTTTTTACGTATCATCACAACCTATTGGCAACATTATATGAAATGAAGTACATGATTGCCAATTCAGCGAATACGTCACATGGGAAATCGGAGTCACCAGCCTGGCGAGTTACCTTGAATGTTGTCGATTGTTTTGATAATATACGTAAGTACCGAAATAATTAAAAAGTACTTACATTTCAATCGAAATGTCTTTTGGAACATCTTTTAATATCTGAATTTTTGGTTCATCTTTTAATTGACGATTTATTCCTTTTCTGAAAAATTCTTTTGGTAGATAGTAGCTCGGAAAACCAAATTTTCTATTAATTGAATTTTTGGTTTTAATGTCTTCCTGTTGGTGAAAGGCTGATACATAAAGCATACTTCTTTAAAATGACTTTCTTTCTACTGATGAATAGTTAGATGGTTTAAAGAGTTTGTTCAACTTAAGTTTTGTATTCATTTTTTAATAAATAGGAATTCTTCAGTGGAAGCCAAAAAACGCTTTTCATCCTGCAATCATTGTGGCAATTTAATAGGCTACAGTATTTCGTTTTTTTTTATGATAGTAGATGTAAATCCGAAAATGCTGCCAAAATACTCAATATCAGGCACGAATGAAGCACGTGGCTATTTGCTTAGCGTCCTATCATATGATTATGACGTCAGATGAATCGATTCCAAAGGACAGTATACAAAACCAGAGTTTGGAACAATTGAAAGAGATACTTCAATACAGCCACTAGAGAGGCAACTCACTGAGTTCCAACAGCCAATCAAAATGCTCCTTCTCCAACCCACATCACACAAGAATTCTTCAAGGCACTTCTTCAGACTATTGCGTCATCCCCTGCCTCCTGCCACCACTCCGAGTACTACAACTCTCCAGCCAACCAATCAGGAGGCTCCTTTCTCCCCACCCAGGACTTTCAACGTTACCAGGCCACATTCACTATTCAGTGACGAAGGAACGCTTCACGTTCCATGTTCCCAATTAAAAATTCAGTCAAATTGAAAGAGATGATTCTCCTTACAGATTATTCAGAGCTTTTATTCTTTCCTGGCAAGATGTCTCTCTTAATAATTGATAAGTTATTTAATACCTCTCAGGAAATATAATGTTAGTTTCGATTGCACAATGTAAAGAAATGGCTCGGATTTTTCATCGTAGTTTGGGAATATGAGAGATCACTTTTCAGCAATAGTTTTTAAGCACCTTTTCGTAAAAACAGCAATTTGATACAATTTACTCTAAAATCAATTAAAAAAAAAAGTGTCTGAACTAATGATTCAGATTAATTTAAACCCGATCACACGAAAATTTTACTAAAGTGGAAAATTTTTAGTTTCTTAAAAAAAATCAATAAATATTAATTAGACGATTCAAGGAATAAATCGAAAACTGTTATAAAAAAATAAATTATAGTTTTCAAAAACTAAAAAACACGCTTTTAATGTTAATCGAACTAAAAATAATAATTCTCTTAATATAAGATTAAAGGGATTAACGAGAGAAAATGGATGTCATTGTGGTCAAAGCGTGGGATGCTCGATATCAGTTGTCTTAGTTTCTTACTATTTCTATTCCAAAACGCAGAATTGGTGTAAAAATGTAATACAAAGCACCCCACACGCTTTGATCACAAGAACAACAATTTTCTCGTTAATCCCTTTATTCTTACAGTAAGAATTATTTTTAACTTTTTAGTTCGATTAACCATAAAAGCGTGTTTTTTAGTTTTTTAAAATATCATTTATATCCTTATCATGAATTAATCTTAAATGCATCATGTTTTAGAATCTGAAATTTTCATTGGCATCCTATCAGTGCGTCGACACGTCCTGGTTTGTAAAATATGGGATCAGCCAAACGAAGGAAATCTGGAAGAGCAAAGTATGAAATATTTCATGCGGAAGAAAGTGTAAAGTCAATGCTATTTTTCACTAAAAAGAGCTCAATATTCTCTCTGAAACTTGCAGCAGTATTAAACATAAAGGTACCCATTCTGAATCGAAGAGTTTGTGAGAAATTATTTAATCCGGTGACCTCTGAATGAAATCACAAGTATTTTTGGTAAAATGAAGCAATTAATGATGTTTCATTCCTAATATCCGACAAGAGAATTTATTAAGACAGAATTTATGTCTGAGTCTATCAATTAGAACGTAATTTTTTTCCACATGTACGAGTCTTTTTTTTAATTTTTTATTTTCGATTTCAGACAAATTAGATAATTGTTTATATTATGGTTAGTAATTGCTGACGCACCCTCCCCTTTCTCTCATAAAGAACACTTTTTTAATTGTTGTATTCGTAATTACCACGAGCGTTTTCACTTTTAAGGTTGTAACAATCTTTTAGTTGGCAAATCTGGTATTAGTCGCCCAATCTGGAAATGGTACATGGAATTAGTAGCAAAGTCTGAAAATAGTTAATCCTGATCAGGGCAACATAACAAAATTATTGTCATCGACCCTTGTCAAGTGTACAAAATTTCGAGTTAATCTGACTTCTTAAAGTGATTAAAAATCAAGTTCAAATCTTCCCCGTTACATACAAGTGAAGCTTATAAAAGCATGTTAATTACAGTCGAACTTCCATATAACGAACTTCTATTTTGCAAATTCTTATTTTTCCCAGAACCAGACCATTTTACTATTTTTATCGTAAAATAACCTCAAATAGTGAAATGCATTTTCTATTTAACGAACTTTTACTCTTGAATATTGTGATTTTTTTCTCCCTATTTTTTAAAACTTTTCAAGACATTCTTCAAATTATTCTCTCTCTTAACACCATATTTTATGGTGATCAATGACCTTGAACTGATTTTAATAAGTGCCTATCTCACCTTGAGTCAAACAAAAAGTTCAAATAAAACTAATAGATTTTTTTTTTGTTTTTTTTTTTGCAGAAATTAAATTTGCTGATGGCCATCGCAGACTGTAAAACACAATATTCGTCACTTCCCCATCAAAGACTGTCAGACATGGGATTAAGGGCAGATTGCAGCCCATATGCCCAAAGATCTACCATAAAGCACCGTAAAAGAAATTAAATTTAAGGACGCAGTAATTTTAAACAGACAATTACTGGTTATAAAATAATCTTCACTATTAAAATCCGAAGGTAAACAAACGTATCTATGAACCTATGATGCCCAATTTTCTCACGAACCACACGACGCAGAAACTCGCAGAAGGTACCAAAATTTTGGGAATGATTCGAGGAATCCGTTATGATCATTTATATCCCTATATTCCAATTAGTTAAAAAGATATTAATTAAAAACCTTAAAACGCATAATTAGTACCATTTCTCACCACCAGGGAAAAATTCGGAACTTCTTTTTTTTCAGACGTTTTTAAAACGCGATCTAATTTTTTTCATGAGACTCACACAAAAAATAATGACAGATTCGGAAAGATCATTTACTTCGCCACGAAATGCTATAATTTATTTTACAAAATAATTATATTTTGTATTTTTTACGATTTTTTTAAATGAGTTGAAATCGATACGTTTTTATGAATATGATTTCTAAATCATTCTGCTTGCACTTTCTTTCGTGCTAATGAAAAAAATATTTCACACTAAAAAAGTTCATGCTTTTCTCTTTTAGAATCAGTCATTTAAAAAGATTTAATGTCAAAAATTTTTTTTTACGATTTTTCAAAAAATACTCAAAATTTTATTTAAATACTTAATAACTTCTTTATTTATAAAAATAATCTCACGAAACTTTTTTCCGTGTGTAGAACAATATTATACGTAATCTGTACAAAGATTGATAAAATATCTTAAAAATTACGGTTTTTTTAAAAAAAAAATTGTGTTTTTCGTTTTTTTCCCTTTTTGCTAGAAATATTTAAGCACTATTTTTGTTATATTTTTTGTTTAAAAATTACCGCTGTTTGCAATCGATATATGAAGTTTGAAGGCATTAACTTAAAAAAGAAGCCCGAAAAATATTTTTTAACTTTAACAAATAACGCAATGAGAATTTGAAGAAAACCTTCCTTTATTTTAGAGGTATTTTCACTACTTTTCGGAAGGAACCGACAGCAGTGCGTTTGTTAAACCCGCTGCTTTATAAAACGGTAGGTCCCAGGTTCGAAACTAGAATAGAAGAGATATCCATTTTCGCATTGCGCTATTTGTTATAGTTTAAAATTTTTTTAGTGGAATGAAAAAGGTTAAAATTAAAATAAAATATCAAAATGTTTTTATCAGATCGTTTTTTTTTTTGTTTTGTTTTCTTCACAGTACATATATGTGGGAAATAGTAATTAATTAGTTTCGAATAATTAGAATGTTTTGAATTTTCAATATATTTCGAGAGAGAGAGAGAGATGTGGGAGATGGCGGCCCCAAACAAAGTGAAGTGAATCGAGAGGCTTTTCAGTGCCCAATGAGAGAATTCGGAGCGAAGACGTCAGACGCATAGGGTCCTTGAGTGCGAGATCGTTTGTTCACTCTCACACCGGACACGAACGAAGTGGGGTCAACGCCCTTTTAGCGACTTTGCCTTTGCAGGCAACGCAGACCCCTTTTTTAGGCCTAGCGATGTTTGGCGCCCCATCTCACAGGTGAATCCTGCTCTCTGTTCGAACTATCTTTTATTTATCTTCTTGTAAATAATTCAAAGCTGTAAATAGCCTGTTCTTTATCTTAATAAATTAATTGTTCTTTAAACTTGGCTTTTGCTTTCTTTCGTCCAAAATTTCATCATTACCCCTAGACACCGTCCCACAAATTGGGGACCTCGACCGGGATTTTAACTGGTTTCTTCGTGTTGGGCATTTGCCTAGCAACAGCCTTATTCATTTTTTTCCCCTTCGTGTTCACCTTTCAACAATTTTTTTTCAAAACGTCGAGACCTTACCCGTTCGTCGGTGTCGATTTTAACTCCCCTTCTAGTGTATTCTCACAGTTTATTTTAGAAAAAGGCCCGCCAGCGATCCTGGGCGCGTCGTCATCCATTCCAGCGAAAATCAGCGTGCATCGTTCAAGAATTTCGTCTTTTCAAGCGTCATCGAATATCAGCGAATCGCCAGTTTATTTTAGAAAAAAAGCCCGCCAGCGATCCTGGGAGCGTATATATATATATATATATATATATATATAGGCTTTCCCCCATACAGTTTTTCTTTCTAACATATAAATTTATATGTTTAATCACAAACATTCAAACGTTTAGAAAAAAAGCAATCGTTTCAATATAGCTATCTGTAAATTTTTCTTTTATTTATCACTTATAGAAATTTGGTTTTAATCAATATATATATGTTTTTTTAAAAGAATTATTTCTGTTATTTCATTACTAAATGAATTCTTTGTTAATTAAAAAGTACATCGTCTATTATTTTAGATCAAAAAATACATTTTAGACCATTTCTAAGCTAACTATATATAACAATTGATTGATTCCTGAAAATCTCTCTGAAATCTATTTTATTATTTTAGATTCTTATATAGATACTAACTATTATTAAAAAATGATGAACGTTTTTTGTTTTACTCTTAGCATCAGAATCGTTTTCTTTTTATTGCTTCATATTAATAATTTTTTAATTCTAACTTAATCTAAGCTGTATCTTATCTGTAAGAAGGAGGGGAAGATAGAACAATAATTTTACACTAAAAAAAATTCGGGCTATAGAGAGGGGAAAGAAACCTGTTTTAAATAAAAAAATAAGTGGATTGGAACAAATTTCGAAAAAGGGAAATTTTTTAACATAATTTTAGAAATCACTCACATTGTGTGCGTACAAACACACACAGATGTTGGTGTCATGAGGAAAAGAGAAAACCCGAGCCACCCCCTCCCCAACCACTGGCGGGGGGGGGGTGAAAGTTATTTTGAAAAAAAGTATTAGAACTGCAAATTTTGTAAAGGAAAAAGAATTTTATAAAAGTAGAGATAGCCCGTGCCACGTCGGGCCATGCAGCTAGTAAGAATTATTAAATAGTTTAGGTTCAGATGAGAGCGATATTGAAATTGCTGTGTTACCAGCAATTATTGTTGGGTTACCAGGTATCATTGAACTAAGTGACGAAGAAGGGGATGGTAATGAAGTAAATACTAGTGAGATTATTATAAAAGATGTTTCTGGGTCTTTGCAGGTTAGAAGTGGAGATAGTTTCCAGCCTGAACCACTCACAAGCTCTAGTGTTTCGACAACAAAGAACATTAAATAACTAAAAGACATCAGTCATTATGGATAAAGAATAAATCACCGTATTATCAAAATGGGTAACACAGGCTGATTCAACTTCAAGTGACTAGTTCAAGCAGATGGAAACTGCATTGAAAAATAAAACCCCATCAGAGCTTTTTGAGCAGTTGTATTCCAGTAAAGCTTACGATCTCAATACAAAAGAAACTATGTGATATGCAGCAGATATAACAAACGAACACGATTTCTTGACCTTTGCTGATAAAATACGTGTTTTTATAAGAATTTTTCTTCTAGCTGGTTATCATTCAAATATCTGTGAACGTGATTATTGGTCAGATGCTGGGACCTTGGAATTATCCTGGTGAAAAATGCCAAGTCATGAAACTGCTTCCACTTTGTAGACAACGGAACTGTAAATCAAAGTAAAACATTTATTTGACATACTCAATAATAATCTTATGAAATTTGGAGGCGAGCATGAGGACATAAAGATAAAGTTAACGGGAAGATGCCAAATTTGATTAATGCTTACAACAAACATATGGGCGATGTGGGTCTTGTAGCGTATTGGATACGGAACTCACAGTCAGTCTAGAGATATAAATATATACAATTTATTTGCAAGCACATCTCAAAAAACCATCTTACATCCAGACCACGTGTTTACCTTCTGCCTCCAGCCCGGCAACGCTAAAAAAAAAACTGGTCCTTCTCTAGAGGAGTCTATTCGAAACTTAGGGGAAAGGCATTTTGAGCAGCCCCTCTCCCCTACAATCTCAGGCAGTGCACCATCCGCTCTCCGATTAAGACATCATGTGTTGTCATTATAATAATCGTTACAGTCTCCAGGACTAGTTGGCTGGACTTCATTCCATTAAGATTCGTAGGAAAAAGTGGTACTGGGTACACCGACCTGCACATCTTTAAACGGGGCTCTGTGACGGCTGTCTGGTATCGAGATGAATTCCTAGAACCCATTGTTAGATTGTACGCTGCAGCAGTTGGCCCCACTTTTGTTTTAATGGACGATGACGCAGGTCCCCATAGAGCTAACATCGTCGATGACTACCTGGAGATTGAAGGGGTTGCGCGTATGCCGTGGCAGCATGTTCGCCCGACCTTAATCCCATTGAAAATCGTTGGGATGCTCTCGGTCGTGCTGTATCTTCATGTTTCCCACCTCCAGCCTCTCTTATTGAGATGGAAACTGCTCTACAAGAAGAATGGCGATTGCTTGATTCTGCGTTGGTTGACCACCTAATTGAAAGCATGGTCAGAAAGTGTAAACTTTGCATACAGATGAGGGGGGATTACATACCCTGTTAATGTCCTTTTTTTCATTTTATGCTGTTTATTTTCACTTTATACATAATTCTGTTTAAGTCTCCAGTATGACATTATTTGATAACTTACAAAAATGTAATATTGTTTTCATTTCTGTATATAATTATTGATTTTGTTTTATGTATAAATATATATATGCTACTTTACTGCCCAATTTTGTGTCAATCAAAGCAGTGTTTGTTGATTTTTTTGCATTTTACATCTTCGTGCTTAACTTTTGGAATTGAGTGCACTTTCACTGGATATGGCTCTTGTAAACACGTGGATAATTCACAAAATTCTGAACAAAGATCAAGTCTTAAACTTGAAGGAGAGTTCCGAAGAGCTGCAACAACCGTTTATCTAAAAAAAAACTGTGATGAGAACAAAAGGTAGTTCTAGGATTTTGACTGTACCTTCTGGTGCAAAATAAGATATCCGTAAAGATAGTGTTGGTCATTTTTTACTAAAGCAAGAAAAGCCACTTAGTTGTCAGAGAGAAGAATGCAAAGGAAAACCAAAGTATACTATGGCAAATCTGACAAAACGCTGTCAGGCTTGCTTTTGACCTTTCCAGCAAAATTAAAGGGAAATTTAACTGAAAAGTGAAATATTTTGTAAACAAGAACGTATTATTGAAATAAAATATAATTTTGTACTCGGAAATAGCTTTTCATCATTGAAGAGAACAGTAAAACCTGTAAGTGCAAATTTTATCCCCTTTATCCCAGTGTCCTATTTAGAGGCAGGGTCAGATTTCTTATATACAATATATAAATTTTTCAAATTTTGTTATGTTTAGTTTCTTTAGGTTAAACTCTAACTGTGCAAAATATAATTCTACTCAAATTTGAATAAAATAAATAAATAGGGATAAAACGCGTTAATAGGTATCAAAAGTCGCCAAGTATGAGTTTTCAAGATAATTTACAAAAAGTTAGAAATATGTACGTGGTTTTATCCTTCATAAGGATTAGAGAAATTATTTTATACTTTTTAGTCCGTTATAAAAATATAGTACATTAAAAAATTATTTTATTATTATTTTCTGCATTTTAGGGTTATGGAAGTGAAATTTTGGTACTGATTTTTTAAATACTTTGATGACTTAATAACAGAGACATGCGATAATTTCAGATTTATTTCAGTCTTTTCTTCTTCTTTTTATATCTGAAATAGAAAAATGTCATATCTACTTGCTAATAATGCATCAAATATTTCAATTATTATTTTAGAAATAAAACAACAAAGCAAGTGAAAATAATTTTTTATAAAATTTGTATTCAAGTATTAAAAACAATCCAAGTGAAATCCACTTGTCAAAATTTTAAATATATGATTATATTCATGATGCTTCAGGTCTTAATTGACGCTCCATCATTGCTCGGTGTCTTCCTTGTGAGTTTCGAGTTCCACTATTCTCAATCCATCCAATGATCTGACACGGCTTAACGCGACAGATGCAAATCCTTTAGCGAATAGTGCAGGATGCAACGGCATCCTTGCTTTTTATGGCAGGCCCAGCATAGTATTAGTGAAAAGTTAGGTTCGCTCGATTGTTTTCGAAGTGCTGAAAACTGTATTGATTTTGGCTTGATCAAATGAATTCCATCTTTACCAAACTCGATATGGAACGTCAGTACAGTAAATCTGATCACGGCGAAAGTGAAATAACGGCCAAACAATTCAATTGTGTAATACCCATTGCAACATTTACAAATCCTTGTTCTACACTGCTGGCCACCGTAAATACAATACCCTGATGGAAGCATGCAAATAACATGAAATTTACAACATGCATTAGTGGAGGTGAGATATGCAAATGATTAGAATTTCAGCTCAGACACACATCACGCGCACCTGTGGCGCCACCTCAAAGCGCTATTTAAGGCTTGGAGATTTCGACGATTTCAAGTTCGGCAATTGTGTTTTTCTTGTGGTTTTTTCAAAAAACGATCAGTTATGTCTCTTAGAAAAAACGATAAGCTTTTCATCAAGTATCCGAATTCGACAGAGGAAGGATAGAGGCCTACCGAGATAGTGGATTATTTTTCAGGAAAATCGGTAGTCATGCTGGACGAAACCAAACAACTGTAATGCGGATATGTGACCGTTGGATGCAGGAGGGTAAAACGGACTGGCATGGTCGATCTCATCCCCCTTAGTGCACCACAAGGAGGTGCATCCATCTCAGTGCACCAGGACAGGCAAATTGCGCGCAAGGCAGTGACAGATTGCTCAGTCACACCACGAACCATAGCACAGCACATTAAGTCTATAACGCATCATTCAGTGTCTGCGCGTACCATTTGACGCCGTTTACAGGAGAGTGGTCTGTCTGCAAGACGTCCATTGCTTGGTCTACACTTGATGCAGAACCACAGACGTCTCCGCCGCCAATAGTGCGATGAAAGAAGGATATGGGGGGCAGAATGGAATGAAGTTGTCTTTACTGACGAGTCACGCATCTGTCTGCAACACCACGATGGTCGGATTCGAGTCTGGAGACACCATGGAGAGAGAATGCTGAACAGCTGCGTTATGCCCCGCCCCACGGGTCCTGGACTGGGTATTATGGTATGGGGTGGTATTGGATATTACTCTAGCACTCCTCTAGTACGCATTGCCGGTAGTTTAAACAGCCAGCGCTATATCTCCGAGGTATTGGAGCCAGTTGTCCTTCCTTAACTTCAGGGCTGGGCCACAGCCATGTTTCAACAGGGTAATGCGTAACCACACGTGGCACGCATTGTCCAAAGGTTCTTCGTCAATCACAAGATTGAATTGCTTCCCTGGCCGGCTCACTCTCTGGATCTTTCCCCGATAGAAAACATGTGGTCCATGGTTGCTAAACGACGAACCCAGATTACACCCCCAGCTGCCACACCAGATCAACTTTGGCAACGTGTGGAAGCTGCTTGGTCTGCTGTACCCCAAGAACACATCCAAAGTCTCTTTGAATCCATGCCAAGGCGTGTGGCAGCGTTGATCTCCAACAATGGTGGCTACTCTGGCTACTGATTCTAGCGGGAACCACGCTTCACAAAAGTCTATAAATTTAATCATTTGATTCTTGGTCAACATGTTATCTACAAACTAATTTTTGTTGTGATATCTCTTGTCTTTCTTGGTGTTGCATTTACGGTGGCCAGCAGTGTATATTAATATTCGCGCGAAGCATCACTCTCACTCCTTTGAAAATTTCTAACTCTTTTTGTAATCCTCCAGTCTTGTTGATATCACCTGATACAATGTTGTTCATGTTGTGACATCTCTCGCTTTCTTCTAACATAACTCCTACGTTCTTTGACGGCCACGATTAATGGCAAAACTTTTCCAACCCAATACCAAGAAGAGAAACAAAGCGAAAATGCAAATAAGATATACTTTAAAAGGATAGAGGGTTTAGTGAGAAGGAGCGGCAAT
>BMAV01017484.1:0-21360 GCA_019973955.1 Trichonephila inaurata madagascariensis | reverse complement strand
TTTTAAATATTATTTGTTTATACTTTGAATATATTATAATTGTATACAATAACATAATTTTCCAAAACAGATACTATGTAACTCCTAATATTCGTGAGTAATTTTCTTATAGCAGTGAGGAATTTTTTGTATTCTGTTGCCATTTCCTATCGGAATATCAACCACATTGATTTTTATTTCACCTAAGACCATGACAATCTATAAATACGCTACTTACTTGTTTTCTTATATTTTGAATATGTTATAATTGTATACAACTGCATAAATTTCCAAAACAGATACTATGTTATTCTTAATATTCATGAGTAATTTTTAATAGCAGTGAATGGGTTTTTTGTATGTTGTTGCCATTTTCTATTGGAAAGTTTTTACCCAAACATATTAGCTTATCAAAAGTTGTGAATTCAAATATGAATTTATTTAACACATCTTAAAAACGCCCTATGAAATAAATCAGAGAATTAAGAGGTTTCCTTTATGATAAATACATTAATAGCAAGTGAGTCGTCCATCCGGTATAGTGGTTAGCAACGCTGACTGCTGTGACGTTGGGTTCGAATCCCGAAGAAGACATGGATGTATGCAAATATATAGTGCTTTCACGGCATGGGGCTACTTTAAATAGCTGTAAAGCCGTAAGCCTCTGGCGAGATTGGTGGAAGGTGATCAGAAGTTTGAGGCCCTGACCAACCCCAGGATATTCTCCCTCTAAATTAGGGTGAAACCGGGCTAAATCGTTCTGTCACCTGTATGGTGCTCATTGCTAATGCTAACGACAGGAGTTACTTAGCCCTTTGCCATGATGAATTTCATGGGCCTTGATTTGGCCTTTGCCGATCAGGTGGCATTAGTACTAACAATATAGTAGTTAAATGATGTAGAATTAAAAAAAAAATGAAAGAAACATTATGTTACATTTTGAAGATATTACTGATAATAATATGTGATGTTTATAAATATATGATCACTTAATTTCATTAAATCATGGTATAGAAGCTTTATTTGTCATATCGACAAAAATGCCGTGAAAAACTCGCATTATAAAATAAAACTCTCAATATAATCCTCTAATTTGCTACTGAATGAATGGTAAATTATTTTTATTAAAAAGAACATTTATCAAATGTCCAGAAATCGTGTAAAGTAATTTAATTTAACTATGATTTTAAAAATATATACAGTCATGGCAATAAAATCGTAATATTCTGAAATCGTACGGAATACCAATTTTACTATGAAAACTACCATTTTGAGTTAATAAAGAAATGCTAGAATCTCATTATTGGAATATAATAAAGTACTTCTCTTTCTCTCTCTCTCTCATCAACACTTAACTAAATAATCACCTTTTCCATAAGAAATGCATATTGTTTGCAAAAGGTTCGTTAACTTTGTTCATTGAATAGAGATTTAAAAATATCAAAATATTATCAAGATATAAAAGTTTGATACTATTTAACTTTGAGCTTTACTTGTGACTTTAATTAAGTCCTTTGAATTGGGTTTATTTTTTGTTAGTCCTATTGATATGTTATATTCAAAATAAAAATCAATGCAAATTTTGCATTAAAATTCACATGAGACTTTCATTAAATGGTATATATACTTTAAATTTTTATTCGGAGAAATTTTCTGTAAAATTTTAATAGTATACTTTGTAACGAATTCTGATCTTTTATCTGTGCTTACTTAATTATTCTGTTAAAGCAGAATTGTTGCTTCTAATTATTTTAATGAAGGAACTTCTGGTCTGGAGATTTAAACAAAACAAACAATGTCTTAAATCAATCACTGTGGCTTTTATATCACCACATTTTAATTAATCCCTTTAAATACTCTGAATGAAAAT
Organism: Trichonephila inaurata madagascariensis; assembly: GCA_019973955.1. NCBI lineage: Eukaryota > Metazoa > Arthropoda > Arachnida > Araneae > Nephilidae > Trichonephila > Trichonephila inaurata. The sequence goes on along the minus strand of BMAV01017484.1, from coordinate 19,511 downwards.
GAGTCAAATTAAATTAATTGAAATAAAAAGCAAATAAATAAAATATTGAATAAAAAATTATTTAATTACGTTTATCATGCAAATTACAAGTCGGTGTCCTGAAATAAATAAAATTAACATTTCCGTTTTTTCCCCATTAGACACACAATAATAATAATAATAATAATAATAGTAAATACATTGATAAGAATATTCATTAGTATGGTAAATTTAAAACAGTTTTTTGTTTTCTTTTTCCCTAAAATAACATCTCAAGAATTCAACATCAGAAAAGTGATCAAACTACTTAATTGTTCATACATGTCGGGGAGATATGCAAAATAAGTGAGAGTTTTTCTGTGGAGTATAAAACAGTTAACCAAAGCTTTTTTGAGTGTGCTGAATCGTTTACAAAGAAAGAGCTTAGGTACACATGCCATTACACCTTTTTCTGGAGACAATATGAGCAGCCGTCGCAGTTTGAGAAGACAACTGCTTCATCGGCCGCCATCCAGGCACAAGTAGTACTTTCAATAGGGGCCCCTGTGTCTTCTCGAACCATACAAAGGCGCCTAGCGGAAGATCATTTGAGATTTCGGTGACCATTACGTGTGCTGCCCTTGACGCCCACCCATCGATGCCTCCGTTTGAACTTAGACTTAAACTTAAATATTGAGCTCAAAATCTGATTCGTTTATGGGGGTTATGTAGCGCAAACGGAATTGTGCTCAGGAGGTGAAATTCGAAACTCCCTTCCCTCTGAACAGAGTTCAGTTATTCCCGATCTTGGTGTCGTATACCAGGCAGCAACTACTACCTCCTTCACGTAAGAAATACGAGAAAGGTATGGCAAAATTCAAAAAAAAAAATTATTCATAATAGACATGAGCAGCTTCTCTGCTCAAATTAAAAAGAAACAATTTGATGTACGCATGAAGTGCACATGAATAAAGGTTGAATGAATGATGACATTCAGAAAATGGTACACGCATGATTTTCTTGTGGAATCATAAAAACTGCTCGAAAGAACGCCCACCAGCAAAGATGCAGTTCTCACACCACCGGCGGAGAGACTGCCAAACATTAGCAAATACCCCAGGCATCTCCCAGATATCGCCTGCTACGATGCTATCCTCGCCACCAGGGCCTCGTCGGAGTTGACAGGGCTTGCATAAACAAGACTCTTCATATGGCCCCAAAGGAAAACGTCTAGGCAGGAGAGGTTAGGCGAGCGCGCTGGCCAATTTACTGGACCATCCCGTTTAATCCACCGCCCTGGATATGCAGTATAAAATGCATTTCACACATCTGTGCTGAAATGTGCAGGAGCTCCGTCATGTTGGAACCACATACGAGTCTATATTTTGGCTGGAACACTTTGCAGTAGAACTTTACATCTTTACATACAGTTAGCATCATACAGCTAAATCCTTGTGTGCTACACTTTGCATGCAAATCGAGTGATTTGCATAATCGGGTATTTTGCGGGGAGAAATTGCTCATGTCTGTTTTTATTTAATTTTGTCATACCTTACTCGTTTATTTTACGTTTAGTGGGTAGTAGATGATGCCTATTCTACCACCGAGCATCGAATGTTGTGAATAACTGTGTTCAGGGAAGGAGGTGAGTTCAAATTTCACCTCATGAACACAGTTGAGTATGAGGTATTGGACCGCCCATAACGATTCAAAGTTTGAGCTCAAAACTTAAGTTTAAGTCTAAGCTTTTGAAAGCATTTAATGTGATACAAAAATAACAGTAAAGAATAGTTGTTCGTAAATCTAAAGTCTAAAGCACCCTCTATCTACATTTTTTGAGCCTTATCTTTAAAATTTATTTTTCAAGAAAATAGTGACAAAAAGAATAATTTTAGTGAAGACCGCTAAATAATCATTTGAAATTTCGGACCCTAAACTTTAATGGCACCTACCCTAAGGTTGGGACCTTAAGTTTCCTATTTACTATTGTTTGTCTTGTTGTGTACTATCACCCCTTAAAGTTTTGCCGCAGAGTTTAGTTACAACATGTACATGCGCAAATCAGCGCTTCTCAAACTTTCAACATTTATGACCCAATATTAAATAAAAATTTTCATCCCCCTGCATACAGTAAGAATGTATTGAATTCAGAAAATATTATACATGGACTCTTAAAGCTGCAATACGACTTTAACATCTTAAGTATGTCACACACACCGGCGTATATAATTATCTTATTCTTAACTCCTCCTAAGTGTAAATTTTCCTGGAGGCATATGTGCGTCTTTCCGAAGTACGATTTTTTCTATGCACTCTCTCCCATTCAAAAAAGTTATTCCGATGGCTTTGGAATGCAACAAAATAACCTAGATAGTGTTTGCAAAGTATTTACTTATTTCAGATGATTTGTTATTTTCCCTTTTCTCCCCTTCCCCTCCTATTCCTCACATATGCGTGCCTACGTGGAAAACGGTGGGAATACGGAGCGAATTGCGTATTTTTTTATCGGCAGTTAAGGAATTAATTTTAAACCGATCAAATAATCAATATAAATGTTAATTTTTGTATTTAATTTTATATATGACAAGTCCATGAGGTCACTGATAATTAGTTACCTTGTTCTTAACCTTGAATTGTTTAATTAATTATAACATACAGAGTGCAGAACATTTATAAGTATATTATATCAGTGTAAATAATTATTTTATTTGGTATTATATCAGAATATATATTGTTCGTTTACATTCAGTAAATTAATAAATTTACTAAATAGTCTTCTGTTTTTGACATTTTTAATATGTTCGTGCCCCCCTTGTGGAGTTATCTCACCCCCTAGGGACACACCTTACAATTTGAGAAACACTGATATAAATTCATCGTTCAAATTCCTTCACACGTGGCCATGATACAAGTTACAAAGGCTTACAAAGTGTCTTCTGTGAGGAATGGTGCAGGTAAGAGACTTTTTTTCGCTACTTTCACTGAGGTCTAATGAATAGAGGCGGCAACATCTGCATCAAAACTTAATGAACATTGCACAAAAGGTGAATAGGAGGATAAGGTAAGTGAAAAAAAAAGTTGGTTTGTTGGTTCCCTGAAACATGAGGCAATGATGTTATAGAAGCGACTGTGATTAGCTAATTATCAAGAAAATGACTTTGTTAAAGAAATTTAATTACATCTTTGGTGGAAGAATTTTGGGAACAGGATAGAGAAGAAATTTAACTTTTTTGAAGGATATGAAGAGTTATGCTCTAGTCACACAGAGCAAATTCATTTTCCTTTTATATATATATATATATATAAAGTGAAATTTTAGTTCTAATATGAAGCTGTTGTATACGTAACAAAAATTAGTCTTAGTAATGATGGTTCTTTAAGATAATGCGTATGATAATTAAACATAACTGATCATGTAAGTATCATGTTTAAGTATTGATAAAATTACGAGATCACCAATAACTCTTGCTTTGGCTTAGATTGCGAAGTTAATAAATACTCACTCAACCTTCAAATAATGTTAAACAAAGTTTTTGAACCCGGTGATTTAAAATATATGATGGCTTATATTAAGAAGAAAAAAAATAGCCCTATGTTTGCATTAAAGATACAGGTTTTTACCAGAAAGTTTTGTCAAGCTAGACTAAAAAGAAGAAACTTTATTAAGAGTTAAAATATTTTATTTTGTGCACAACGTCTATAATAAGTAATAAAAATTAAATTTCTTTAACAAAACTACCAAGGTTGCAATACATACATTTCATTCAGATTCTTTCATTTAACCACTGATTAGCTCGATAAAAAGACATGCTTTTTATGCCTGTATAACTTAAATGATTGGCTTAATCTATAAAGAAATAACTTGATTACACAGTATTTAATTGTAAAAAATATATTTTACACTATCTATTATAGTATAATTTAATTGTTTCCTTATTTGTGTGATGATAAAACATTTTCCCTGGCGAAAACCTTATTTGCAGTATTTTTCTTTCTTTTCTTATAAATAAATTCGAATATTGTATATAGCTATAATGGTCTCTTTTTTTACCGGAATCCTAAGGAAATGTTTTCTCGAGAGATCCATGTTGAAACTCCTTAAACCTATTTTGGAGAGTGGAGATCTCTTGGGTAATAAAAGAATAAAGCTTCTGGATAAATAAGTCAATACCGTACTGTATAGGTTACTACTTTCTGAATAGATGTCTCAAATCCAGCTTCTGAGGGAAAGATTTAGAAATTCTTATTTTTCCTTTGACTCAATGCTATTCTCAAGTGAACAAGTTGTTTCCAATTGTTTACTCAAAAATTTGCTCTGCAATTCCCTTAACCAGGCACTCACATGGCCTTTGGATCTTATTCTGCAGTGTTGGAACTGCGAACTTACAGATGATAATTTAATGGACCTCGTCTTCAAGCTACATTTTTTATTCCATACGAAGATCATTCCATTTTTTTTTCTTTCCTTAGAAAATCTTTTTCCTAAACATATAATCGTAGATAAATAAGAGACTTACCGTTGTCAGAAAGGAGAATTTTCGAATGCAAGTTCTATGAAGGGAATATTATTGGAACAGAATTAAATTCCCTATTGAGTATTTCATTTCAACAGTACTTAAATTGAAATATTAATGAGATAATAAAAAGGCTTCGGAAGTATAAGATGTTGTGTAAAAATAAAAATCGGTGCAAAAATATCTGACAAAAAACATTTTATTAGAATTATTAAGCGAACAATCTATAAAAGCTAGATTATTCTTTTAATAATCTGTGTCAGAAAAAAAATTGTGTAATGGTACATAATGCTACAATGGAATAATATTTTCTGGATGTAGAATGTTTATTATAAAGCTAGAGTAATTAATTTTGAACAAAATTTATCAATAAGCAGTTTGCATTATTATATTACTTATTAATTTTTTCATTTCATATAAAATGGGGAAATGTTAACACCTCTATTTTAAAAACAAATTTTAATTTGACACTGTTGCGTTAGCTGTACAGCAGCATCTCTCAAACTGTGGGGCGCTCCCCTCTTGGGGAAGTAATAACTCTACAAGGAGGGCGCGAGTATATTGATAAGTCGAAAACAAAAAGTTATTTTAAAAATTATTAACTTACTGAAAGAAAACAAATAAAAGACTTTCTGATATAATAAAATATAGAATGCACTGGTATAACACTCTTATAAATGTATCAGTACTGTACAATGTATATTTTAATATTAATATTGAGTTAAGAACAAGTTTGATAATTATCAGTAACCCCATTGGCTTGTATTAACACTTATCTTGATAATGTGTACGGTTTATAATTAATTCCTTAACTACCGATCAAAAGTTACGCAATTCACTCCCCAATGCCACCGTTTACCATGTAGATGAGCGTATTTTGATGTTTATTTGCGGGGAAGGGGGAGGAGGAAAGGAATAAAGAAGCAAAAATCATCTGAAATAAGTAATTCCTTCGCAAACACTGTCAAGGTCCTTTATTGCATTCCAAGGCCCTAGGAATAATTTTATGGATAGCAATGCACAGAAAAGATCGTACTTCCAACAAACGTATATATACGTCCATACAATTAATGCCTTGGCTGAGTGAGACGTTTATATACGTCGGTGGAACATAAGAGGTTAAAGTCGTATTGCAGCTTTAGTGTCAAAGTATAGTATTATTGAATTGAATACATTGTTATTGTATGGAGGAGGCACGATGAAAATGATGACTGAATAGTGAGTCGCTAATATTGAAAGTTTGAGAATCACTACTATACAGTTATTATTACCTTCTCAGATAAAAACTGTAGAATCTTCAATTGAAGTATGATTACGTTTTACTGCCCTTAACAAAGCATTTTTAATTATTTTGTTAAAAATTTAAAACTCGGTAAATATCTACAAAAACATTTTTAAAAAGAGAAGTAAAAAGTGGACAGCTAGAAATCTGCATTACTTTTTTATTGTTTTAAATTAATTGTTTATTTTGATAAGTACAATTGCCTGGATAGGAAAAATTAAGATGGAATGTTATATTCAATTATTCAAAAGAATTAAAAATAATTGAACTAACTCAATATTTAAATGCTGAGTAAGTGTTTAATTATATGTAAACTGTTTATATGCAAATGTAAATATACTTAAAATGCATTTATATAAGATAGTACACATGCTAATTTATTTTCTTCATTTCTTACTATAAACGCAGATCAAATTATCATTATATAATTTAAGGAAATTAATTTAGTATAATTAAGAAATGCATTAGACATGATAATCTTATGGAATGTGTGAAAATTAATGCACACACTGGCCAGTGAATTAGAAATCAAAGATCAGTAAACATCCTTCTGCTGGCATAACTGCTTTGTTTAGTTTTGGCATTGAGTTTATATGCTTCTGGAGTGCATCTACGTGCAGAGAATACAATTCATTCGCAATGCAGCTTTTTAGATCTTGTAAATGAGATGGAAGAGGAGAGTGCTGTCGAATATGTCTTTCCACAATATCCCACACATTTTCTATGGGGCTTATATCTAGGATATGCATTGGCCAAGTAAGATGTTGGAAGTCAGATTGATGTTCAGCCCAAATGATTTTGAAAGCTTCTGGTACGATTTATAATTGCCTTAGTGTTTATGAAATCTCCGCCATCATCAGGGTAGAAATACAACATTGCAGAGTGCACTTGATCTTCCAGTATATTTAGGAATCTCAAGTCAATTTGTTCACAGCTCGAGGAACACCAGAGAACCACTCCCATGTCAGCAGAATATGCCTCATGTCATGATAATTTCACCAGACTGTTGCACATTGCGAGTAAGGCAAGATGGATTCATAACTTCGTGGGATTCCCGCCAACTTCCACGTCTTCCATCAGTACAAAAGAAGGTGTAGCGTGATTTATCTAAGTATGTTATTCGTTTTCATTACTCAGTGTCTTTCCCGACACGACTGCAAAATAATTTGTCCATTTCGGACAGAAATAGGAAGTTTTCTCACAGGTACTCGGCTTTGCTTTATGATCCTCTGCAATGCTCTGCGCGTGGTTTGAGCAGAAACTGGTTGAGGAGAACCTTGGTTGATGATTTGAGTCAGTTGAAGCACAGTAGAGTCATTGTTGTGCCGTAGAATTCGTAGGAGAAGACGCTGACCACGCTCTGGGAAAACTGAGCTTGAACTGCATTTACGTGTTCTAGAGAAAGACTGTGGGTTCTAATTCAACTTTTGAAAACCATTGGTATGACTGATTTTGAGAAACCACTGAGATCGCTTCCTCTGAAATCGAAGCCCCTGCTAAACGGGCACTAACAATGGGCCATTTTTTCAAATAGTGAAAAATCTGTCATTTTCTCTGTTTTACTGCATTCACATCGCGGAAAGCACTCTTACACCTTATTTATTCTAGCCGTGTTACCATGAGTAACCCACGTGATAATAAAATGCATACTTCATCCCTAGTACGCACTTAAGTTATTCGACTACGTTCGGAACCGTGATTTTGCGAAAGCGCATAAATGGATAATTTTCATGATATTTAGTGTCACTTAGATTAGAATATATGTATTAAATTGTTTGAAGAACATTTTGACAAAAAACATTTATTTAAATCTAATATTTTGGCAAAAAAACTAACTTAGAATAAATTTTTTTAAAATGTTCTCCTTTTGTGAAAAATGCTTCTATTATAATAATATTTTCCCTGTATATAGCTCAGACCTCTCTACAGAGGCTCAACTAGATTTTTTGAAATATATAACTTAGAAGTGGGTTTATCCATATTTTACGATAACAGAGGGGAGCAATTTTAAGAAAAAAGCACCAATAATTATTTCAATTGGTGGTAATTCTGAAACTAATGTGAATTTTTCAAAAACTCTAGTTGAGCCTCTGTATAGAGGTCTGAGCTATATACAGGCAAAATATTATTATAATAGACGCATTTTTCAGAAAAGGAGAACATTTTGAAAAAAAAGTATTCTAAGTGAATTCTTTGCCAAAATATTGTATTTAAATAATTTTTTTTTTGTCAAAATGTTCTTAAAGCAATTTTATACATGTATTATAATCCAAGTGATACTAAATATCATGAAAAGCATCCATTTATGCGCTTTTGCAAAATCACGGTTCCGAACGTAGTCGGATATACCTTAAATGTAAATCTCCAAGATTTCTTATTCTTTGGCGAGTGTCTGTATAACTTCAAGTAGTTCTATTTTGTAGAGAAATTGCATGATATTAATTATAAATGTTCCAAAAAGTTAGTTAACTATGTTCTACATAAAATTTCATCTTCTAGATATAAAACAGCATAAATAATAATGTATTTTTTAAAAATTGCTTCATTACTTTATAGTATAAGCTGTGGTTTCATCATCATGGAATACATTTCGAAAACAACATATTTTATACAAATTTTCCAAATTTGGATATAAAGTACATATGATATTTGCTAGGAAATAGAAAAAAGATTTAATCCTAAAAAAAATCTAACATCAGCCAGACATTTCAATTTAATACTGAAAAATTGGTTGTACTTCACAAAGCCCTTGAAGGAATCAATTTGTTACAAAAAGTGTTGTGATATATGATGTCCCATTTATATATGATGCTGCAGAGAATTTTATTTATGTTCGAACAAAATGCTGGAGATTCCATGGAATTATGAGGAAACCCACTGAGGTATAAAATTTATTTTGTGTCCCTATTTTTCCCAAGTCATATTACAGCTTTAGACATTACTAAACGAATACCACAATAGCAAATATGATTTATATATCGCATCAATTTCTTTAGTATATTTAAGCTCTTCTTAGATGCGTTTTTAATGAACTATTTTACAGATACCATTATAAATTATGAGCGAATTAAATAATAAATGTTCATCAGAGTATCATGTCAATTCTATTTTTTTTCATAAATAATAAAAAAAGTCAACTGTAAGCTTAAAATCAAGCAAGAGTTTCAAATAAAAATATTCTCAATAAAGCAAATAGAATTTAAATAAAAAATTTCATCAAAGAGGAGGACGACTTTATTCAGATTATTTCAACATTAAGATTCACTCGCCTTAAATTGAACATGATGTGTTTTCAGATACACATTATCGAAAGCTTCTAAAATGCATATCTCCTAATTTAACACAGGAAATAGAAACTTTCTTCAGGGCAACTGTTGAAATACTTTCATTTACGTTATCATATCCCATTAAATGTTTTCATAACATAGAGATCCGATTGCCAATGAATTTCCTAGCAATTTTTTAACATGCCTAAATCATGAAGTAGCAGCGTAACCTTTCCCCGCAAGCCATAAACAATGTACTACAAGGATAAAAGGTTCTTACAGACTGACCCAAAGAGGGATTCATCATCGTCCCATTCGTCTAACGCGTGCACTTTGGAACCGAAGGTGGGCAGTTCAAATAATTTTGCCAGCAAGAATTTAAATACCAACATGGATAACCCCTTGTACCAGACATCGCTTGTCACAACTAAACACCAACGTGGTGACTCAGGAGTTGAACACTAGATGGCAGTAAAGCCTAACCTTACTGGTTGATTATACATTTTATGGAGCGTCTAATAAATTCCCAAAAGATTACGTTTAGTGGTTCAAATGACATTTGCATACGCATCAACCTGCCCCACCATCTCAACAAGAGACTGCTCACAACATCAACGATAAAACGTTAAAACAGCACTTGAAGCTTATAGGTAGTATATATTATTTGCAGTAACACTGAACAAATATATTTCCTAAGCATCGCTCAGAAAATATATCAACAGAGAAAATATTTCTTGAAGGAAATATTCAGCAACCCATCTTCCCACAAAAGGAGAACAAGAAACGATTGGAATAAAAGTGCATAAAGACTGGCGCAAATAGGGATACCTTTTCATCCCAGTCGTCAAAGGCGTGTGCGAAATGTGGTTTGTGTACCTGTAGGCATACGTAGATCATATCACCCTGACCAAGATCACCATGAATTATTAGTCACAAAACAACAATTTGCTAAATATAAAGAGTGGAATGGATAGAATGTAATGTCTTACACTTTATTTACCCTCCAGTTCTTTTGCAATGCGCTGCTTCTTAAGTCAAACAATTATAGATTTGTCCTTATGTCTCACACACCTGAGGTTGATACTCTTCGAGTGTTACAGTGGAACACTGGAGGACTGTCCCAATTCAAGCACTAGAGATATGTTAGATTAATGAATTTTGCTTAAGCTTTTTTATATATATATACTTGCTGTAACTGTTTATAATCTGCAATTAGAAAAAAATGGACCTCTAAAAATTAATTATCTGCTTATTATGTTAGTTGAATGCATACTTAATTCCATCTGATTGGTATAACTTCTTTCCTTTTATGTTACATGGTCCATTCCGATCAACTCTTGTCAAATCAAAATCATAATTGATCTTGTAGTTGATTCAGACAGCAACTAGAGCAAACTGAGGGTAAAAAGAGTCGATGAGAGAAAATGGGGCGTGATATAAGCATACGTTTATTTCTTGCACAGCCTACTTCCTTTGTCTTCTATGATGAATTTCGGGATCTCAACCGGCGATTAGAAGAAAAAAGTAATAATATGTTAAAACTGTCTCTTATAATAAAAGGGAAATAAATCAAAGTCTTACGTACTGATAAAAAAAATAGAAAAACGTTATATACAACCTCTGACAATAAAGTTCGGTGAATAGCCTTGTAACAATATAAAAATATAAAAAAGTTACTTTACTGTCCTTCGAAATATCCCTTCCATAACTATGCACCTCTGAGAGCTGCTATACATGTCATGGAAACTTTGGAAGTATTCTTTCGGGATGACGTTCAAAAGCCTCGTCACGTTTCGTTGGATGTTAGGAATATAGTAAATATAGATAAGACGTCTTTATCATCCTTAAATTATGGATAACGATTTGCCACACTGCTTCACGAATAATCTGCAGTTCCTGTCACGTCACTATACATGATGCTGGTAGACGAAGAGCTATACCCAGTCCAAGACTAGGAAAGCATCTAGAATGTTTTGGCTGATAGACCCAAATAAAGTACAAGAGCTGTTGCTTATCATGTAATAGTATGGCATCAGACTGTTTGTAATGTGATAAACGAATATCGCTTGAACCTCTTCCATTTTCAGCGATTACAAATTTTAAATCCGGCAGACTATCTTCGAATGCCAGTGTTTGGCACAGCAATGTGCGCTGCAGCTGGACTTCATACCTCAAGTGCTGAACGGTTGTTTTAAGCATTAAACTTGTCGATAGCACTTTCAAAAAATACTTTTATCTCTCCTTTCCTTTCTTATTTTTTTGTGGTTAAGCTTCACAGCGTCCCTTGCGCCCATACATTTCTATATAATAAATGATTTTTAAAATGTTCTGTACCTACGTTTAAATTTTGTACGTTGAATTCGGAACCACCCCGTATACTCTTTTTTATACATATACATTTGATTGTAAGATCGGTTTCACAATAAGAGAATTATTTGCATTATTTTCTACTTGTTTTATTCATTTTTTAGCTTGATTTAAATAAATATTCTCTGCTTTGATTTGCTTTAGCTATGAATATTCAAACAATTTAGGGAAACATAAATTATCTTTCAAAACCCTTTTGTAACTGATACAATCATGTTTACATAAAAGGGTGAATATATATTGCACACTGTTACTTCAGCTAGTAATAATGCAAACACAGTATCATAGCAATTGCCTTATTGTCATATTTGAGTAGATTTTATTGCAAATAAATGCAACGAGAATAGGTAACATAAACTCACTCGTTATTAGGTTGACAAATATTCTCCTGTATTTCCCATTATCTTTTATAACCCATACCAGAAGAATGTTATGGAATTGGGCTCATAAATATTTTACTGTTTCCCCACACAATTTTCGCGCCAATCATTCCTTATAGAGAGTTATTGTCCTCATCTTGTATAAGCATTTTCATGTTTTATGATTTCCGATTCATATAAACCTTTTTTTAACGGATGTAAATGAAGTGCTGCTAAATTTTTGAGTACCTTATTAAAACGAAGTTGATCGAAGATTTTGTTTGCATCATGTAAATATATGAAAAGGATATTAAAAATTGAATGACACTAGCCGTGAAAATTAATACAAGTTTGACTTTTTCAAATCTTTGATTCTGGATATAACTAAATCACCATGCCAATTTATCGTTCTCGATTTAATTGAAAAACCAATCTTTCAAATTATTGAGTTGTCTTTAAATAAAAATAAATAATATCGTAAATATACGAGTATATTTGTTAATTGTAATGTCATTGATTTTAACTGAAGCAAAATTCAGTGTACATTATACAACCTTGTGTAAATTATTACAAGAATAAAAACATTAAAATATGTATTTGTTGTCGGATTTTATGAAACTCAGTATGTGTGGAATTTGATGCATGTTAATATGCACTTGGCTGTTGAGAAAATTATTGATAGATATTCGAATACATAACTTATATTTTTAGTTTTTCTTAATCTGTAGAACTTAATTGTAAAAAAAAAAAAAAAAGCATAATATTTTCTTATAATTATCAAACACATATTTTGAATCATAATTTTCTTTTATTTGTTCAAGTAAGCATTATTAAAAATGAAGAAATATATATCAGAGTTTTTTAGCATGATGACGGAGAAATCAGTCGAAATAATTTTTTTTTGTGGCCTTTGAAATCATTATAAAATTTCAAAACTAACCTTCTTGGAACGGATACTTTTGAAGAGAAACTGTTCTCCGTCAAGGACATTAAATTATCTCGCCTTCATTCTCCTTTTCTTGCGATTGTTTGCCGTTATCATATATTAGGTTGGGGAAAAAGAAATCCATTTTTTTTGCATGAAATTCAATACTTTATTTAACATGCTTCGGATTGTCCGATTTTGATCAAATATGCACCGTTTTGTTGCATGATTTGTTGCAATTTTAAAGGGAGCTTCCTAATGCCTTTCTTATAGAAGTCTTGGTCCTTATTGGCGAAAAACTCTAGTATTCGATTTTCGCAATCTTCTCTTGATCCCAATTTCTTATCACTCAGGAAGTTTTGCAATGCAAAAAAGGGGTAATCGTTTGTTTCCAAGTCCGGACTATATGGTGGATGCATTAAAACTTCCCAACCAAGCACTCAGAGGTTCTGGCGAGTCACAACAGAAGTGTGTAGTCTGGCGTTGTTCTGATGGAACACAACACCTATTCTGTTGGCCAATTCTGATCAATCGCTAGCTTCAAATCCAGTTGTTGACGGTAGAGATCTGAATTTAGTGTTCGACCACATAAAGAAGAAACCTATAATAAATTATTCCTTTCCAATCCCACCAAATACGCAATGGAACCATCCTGATTGTTAGTCCTGGTTTGTGCCACCGTTTGAGCTGCTTCACCACGCTTTGCCCACGATCATTTTCGCACAATATTGTCGTAAAAACTCATTTCTCATCTCCAGTCACCATCCGTTTAAGAAATGGGTCGATTTCATTCCTTTCGACCAAGGCTTTGTAAATGGAAATTCGATCCATCATTTTTTGGTGTTAATTGATATGGCACCAAACATCGAGCTTCTTTTTGAATTAACTTTGCGCAAATGGTTTAAAACTGTTTTATGGTCAATCTTCAGCTCCTGGGCGATGTTACGTCTACTAACATGCCGGCCAGCTTCGATTATTTCTGTGATTTTATGAACATTTTCGACGACGGACCTGCCTGTGCGAGGTGCATCTTTAACATCAAAAATGCCTGAACGGAATCGACGAAACCAAAACCGCATTTAATTAGCTGTTGCAATATCGGCACCATAAACACCATTCACGATTTTAGCCGCCTGGCTTGCATTTTTGCCTTTATCAAAGATAAACTGTAAAATGTACCGAATTTTCTCTCTGTTGACATCCATTTTTAACACCCTATAACTCACAACTGAATGGACCAAACAAAAAACAGCAAAATAATTTTTTAGTGTGAAATGACACCTTGACAATGAGCATAAATTTGAAATTGTGTGATCGATACTTCACGAGATATCGACACTACAGCCATCTACCAAAAAAATAATAGATTTATTTTTCCCCAACCTAATATTATTGGACAATGGTATTCAGATAAACTTGCTGTTCAACCGTGTGTGTGTTTTTTTTCTTTCGAAAAAGTAATAATGTTTCCATAAAAGTAAAATTTGTTCATATTTTAAAAATAAATCATGTATCTTCTCATCTAAAACCATTAGAGTTCGGGGAAATGATTGATATTTCTGTGTTTTGAAAGACCACGTATTGTTCAGGAAATAGTTATTGAAAGAATATATTGGTTGATTTTTAAGTGAAACATGTCCTTATACATATAAATTCTTTCGGTTGCAATAGTAATTGATCCTCCTAAAACTTTGGAAATATCTTTAAAAGATAATCAGTAAGCTAATTTTAAACTGATTTTGATTTTAAAAAAATCTGGACACGCAAGGATTATTTTAAACTTTTAAAATTTCCAAAAATTCAAAGAATATTGACAAATAATTAAACACAATAACCATGAAAAGTATTAAGTTTCTTCATAACCACATAAAGTAGTAGACATGTAAAAGAGATTCCGAAATGAGTTATTTTACTTGAAAATGACAAATAACTGCTTGCAAAGCTTGATCTAACATTTTTTACTTAAGCAATAATATAATTCCCTAAATAATATGGTAACTACTTATGTATTGATCTCTTCATTAAGTGGTCAATGGTTTTGTTTCTTGATGTAGTCAGATTATCAAAAAAAGATACCGTATTGAAACTGGATATTTTAAGCCGAAAAACATATTGTTATATTATTTTTTTGAGAAAAGTTTAGTATAAATATAAAACTAGTGAAGGTTTGATTATTAGAAAATGAACTCATATTATATAATTTTATTCACACATAATTTTACTGAAGCACGATTACATTCAGATATATTATACATCAGGTAGATAGGAACTATTCATCACTAACGCATTCTTTAGAACCTATTGTTCTTCGAAGTCGGGAAGTTCAGTTACCCATCCCTTTAAAGCAGTTCACTCCTCGCGTACTGTATTCTGAAAAGGGAAATAATTCAATTTATCATCCACACAATCACTGTCTCTGAGAAGAATCCACTATTTCCTTTCAAAGCTCCTGCTTTCGTGCCCGATTGATTATATTATAGCTTTAATTTTCGTCTGACGTTCCTCTCCTTTTGAGTATGTCGTCTTCCGACAACATGACAGAGAAAATATTTGATTTTCTGTTGTAAGATGTCAGAGAATGCTCCTCTTTATTAGATAACGCAAAGAATCGAAAAAGTTTTCGGGAGCTTCCTGGAAGAATTTGATAACACGGTGATGGTTCCAAAGGGTTCTTAAAACAATGATATCAAATGAAATGTAAATATGCGTTGTAAAATGGATTATGATGCTAAGCAATCTAAGAATCATTCGAGCAGGAAGGAAAGATGGTAATTTTCAAGACAAACAGTTCATTCATTTAATCAAGGATTATATATCTTTCTAAAACAGTAAAAGTCTGGTTCGACAGATTTATGCAATCTTTGTATTTTGTCTTTCATGAGAGTTAAATGTTAGATACGGAATAAATTGAGAGTCCTTGATTTAGAGCAAATATATTAGCTATTACATTAATTGAAAATCAAAGCATATTCTCATTTCTGATATTAAAACAAATTTGGAAAATTGGTGTTTTGTTGTTCTTTGTCATAGCTATTTTAAATTTAGTGTAACTCTCATATAACGAATGGTTACAAATGCATTTATACTCTGCAAAAAGGGTGGGCAAATAGTGACCCGCGTGTGCCGTGCGGCCGGATAAGACATTCAGAAAACAAAGTATAAACAACACGCTCTATAATTTAGTCATTATATATTTGTGAGCAAAGTTTTCTTGCATGAAGATCAACAAGAGTATATATAAATGCAGGTTAGCTGACATTAACTTTCGGGCTGGGGTGAGAGTTTCAACAAGCAATCTCACTTCTATTAAAAAGAAAGAGAGATAGAAAATTGTGATAGGGTACATTTGTATCATTAAACTAATTCTAAAATTAAATAGACTTGAGCCATAGATGATGTGAAATTAGCACAATAAATGAATTAAATAAAATATCGTTTTATTTAACATATGTATTGTTTTTATGGTGCTATTTCTAACTTTTCTGAGATGCAAAATTAACTACTAAATGCTACCATATTACAAATGTAAGACCCTGCGGTATGTAACCAAAACATTGCCTCATACTGGAGGATTCTTAAACCAAAACAAATACATGTTCTAACATTATATAAATAAAAGTTTATAAAAAATTATGTACTTATTGCTTGAAAAAAAATCGCTACGCTAGAAGGGATGATATGCATAATTTCCGATTATGCGCATGCGCAGTTGTAATTGCGAAGTGAGCTAAAAAAATACAGGTCAATGTTTCATTTTCTTGCTAAAATATGTGAAGTATATAGTTTCCAGAATTTCTAGTTATTATTTTACATGGTTTGTATTTAGGTCTGCAAGCTCAGATACATAATAAAATACGGTTTGTCAAACCCTATAAATCTCAAAAACATGATCGAATTTTATCGCTGTCAGTCGAGAAGAGGCAGAACATTTCTTCTTTTTTCCTTTCCCTTTTTTATCAAAATGTCCTCTGTTGCTAAATGAATGTACACTCTGATATTTTGTTTTCATTACCTATTAGTTTTTTTTTTTAATTTTCCACAAAAAAGCTGTAAAGTATCATGTCCAAAATTCTGTCTTGGAAGGCAGTTGCTTTTGAGCATTGTCCCTTTCCTAAAGGTAAATATATCTTTGAATAAAAAATAAACTATATCGCCTCAAACATTTAAGATATATGGATGTCTAGCGTCTTCAGGTTCATAAATTCAAGATTTCATAAAAAGACTTGAAATAGCTTAGAAGGCACATAGAGTTAATTCTACGAAAGGATTTTCAAAGTTACTCTTCGTAGCCTCTAAAATCCAAAGAATAGGTTGTAATGTGTGTATAATTACCGTTCATTTTAACACACAGCTTATAAACAAAGTTAAACTTAATGAATCAGTTGCACGAATAAATCACAATTTTTGTATGTCATCACATATTTTGGTATTACAAGAGCAAATAAATGGAATCGAATGAAGTTTGAAACATCCTCTAGATTGCGTGTACTTAATTATACAAAAAAGCCGAATTCTGTAATATTAGAATGTAACACACAAAACATTTATTTCACTATGTTAATTGTAATGCGTATTATTTAATAATTATAATTACATTGTTAATTTATACTTTTTTATTTCTTTGTTTTGTAGAAAAAATAAAACTCTTCTTTGGATATGTTTTCTCTCTAAGTCTTTTTGAATTAAACCCAGACCTTCTGACAAATTACCGACCATCATTCGATCTTGTGATTGAACTCAAACTAAAGACTTCCCTGCTAGGTTTTACTTCGTTTCGATGATATAACTGCCTCTCAAATATGCGTTGGTATGATACATATAACATTAAACTATATAAAAATTATAACATGTAATGATAAACATTCGCTCCGTAGATAAGAAATAATTATAACACACAAAAAATTATTATGAATAAACATCGATGCCATGCTATATGCTTGAATATGTACATGTGCTAAAAAGGAAGCGGCAAGTGAGTATTCGAGAAGTGTAGCAAAGGAAAAAAAAGAATCGAGGGTTTTTTAAAAAAGCTTTTTCTTTGGGTTTGTGTTGAGGGCATATTCGCTTGTTTTTAAGAAAATTTAGAATCGGTTTGGGAAACCAGATTTTATTATTTATGAAATTATATATATACATTGAGAGACTAAGACATGAAGAGGGTCACTTCATGCAATATTTTCCCTATTTCCGTAATGTTAAAAAGAACCAAGTGTAAGGAACCTTTTTTGAAAATTAACCAGTGTACAGTCAGGGAAATTTTTTTTTTAAATGTATTGCATGTTTTCTTTATTTTAATTTAGCTTTTTTAAATTTTTATTAGTTTTTTTAAATCATATGTGGGGTAACACGTCTAAAACGCTGAAAATTCTTGTACATTTTAAACCATAACTTTTTTTTAATAATTTTTTTTACAAAATATTCCAAAATTTCTTATTTGTATAATATTAATATATGTGCAAAATTTCAAAGTGTTAAATAAGTATTTTTTTTAAAAAAAATTTTCCCTTTTTGTGTTAAAATTCCACTTTTGAGAAATAAAATTTTTAAAAAACATCATACCTTTAACTAATCATACCGAACCATAATTTGATTGCTGAATCATCTGCAAGATCATCTTCTTGTCTACATTTTAACTGTCGATTTTAATTTAGTTTTTTGGTTTTTCGTAAAAGTTTTTCCGCTTTCCTTAAAAACGTGCGTCGTTTTGTAATGCTCGACATGTATAAAATCCAGGGAAAATTTTTTAAAATCTAAAATTTTTAATTTGGTAACTAAGTTGATTATATATAGATATAACTTAATACCTTTTTTTTAAAGTTACCAATTGCAAGAACATTTTTTGGAATTATGCCCATTTCATCTTAAGCTTTCATTAAATTTTTGTGTCTTCCCTGAAATATCTAGACAGAAGTTCGGGGCTTGGAAGATCTCTAAATACTTTTTTTTGCAATGCACAACGATAGTTAAATTTTGTTTATGTTTTATGTATCACCCCGTTTGGGCCTATTATATTTCCCCACCACGAAAGATTCCTTAGTGGCATAAAAAATGCTGTGGATTCAAAATTTTAGTTTATGAAAAAAATCTAGCCCCAAAAGTTGTTTCATGGTGACAAATTTTAGTTGTTTCGAATAAAAAACCCTAGTATCTTTCAATTTTTCTTTTTCGCATCAGTAATCATTAGGCCTCCAGAGTTTTTTTTCCTCAGCTTTTGCCTTTTTTAAATTTTTAAATTTTAAGCCCCGAATTCGTGCACCCATCCTTTTTTAACATGACCCACACATTCTAATTTTTATGTTGACATCTTTATAAGGTTTAGATTAAAAATGTTTTTATGCTTTTTTAATCCCATCACCCAAATATTGTGTATATGAAATTGTGTAGTACCTCTGAGGATGGAAATAAAATGCACCTTCAACTTCCATTCCCCACTATTTCAAAATAATTTTTCCGAACAAAAAATGAGCATTTCCTCGATAATATTTTTCGGCCCTTTTTTAGTGTCCCCAAAACTACCATAAACACCATTGGGGAAATATGGCCCTTTTTTTTCCAGGTACCATCTATAGACACGGAATTTGAGTTACCATTATTTGATGTGTTTCCAGCAGCTAAACCATAGACACTTTTGCTACTTTTTTTTGTCGCATTATTTAATGCGCAAAAAATGAAAAAAATCTGGTTGAAAATAGGCTTTAAAAAAACAGGTCTTTTTTTTTGATTTGAAAGGGGGGGGGATGCGTTTTGGGTTTGACATATGTAAAAAACTTTTAAAAAAAATTAAAAATACTTTTTTAATTTAGCTAGAACAAAAAAATTTTAAAATGTATCAAAAAGAAA